>NSJW01000837.1:600000-777714 GCA_019955255.1 Castanospermum australe | reverse complement strand
AAGGGTTTCTTTTATGTATATCTTGCAAGGTTTATTTCACAGTTACAAAATCCTTTGAAATTCACGTTGAATGGCAGTAACTGATCAATAATCTATGAATGAATTGAAACTCAACAGGTGAAAACTGTGGAAGCCAATTTCCAAAAACAGAATCATCAAGCATCGGTAATACATATGATCAGAGCGACTATTATTGGTGATAAATCCACTGAGTTTGCAGCTATATCCAGCATAATAATGCACAAAATCGTGTGCAGCGATTGGCCAGGGAATGCAACATTTACCTGAACAGCATCCTTCGGGAATGACATTCTAATCCTTATAGCTTTTCTCAGAGTCACAAATCCAAGCTGATATACGCGTCATATTCAGGTTCTTGTCATTGATGGGGACTCACAGGTGGCATTTAGGCATTAGGAGCACAAGGACTCTGACTTATCTTGGTGTACCATATAAAAGCAGTTGGGGGAATCAATTAGGATTGTTATGTGAAGTGTTTGCCATAACAAAAACTGTCTCTAAGCCTGGTCATGGCTTAGGGTATTTGGTTTTTGTCATTGTCATTGGCTTAGGTTGGGCTCAACCTTTTCTCTTGCTGGTTAGGTTTAGTGCAGTGCCTGATCCATTTCCGTGATTGTCAAAGATGGACCAGGCTCCTCTCCTGAAAAAAAAAAAAGAAAACAACCTGCTTTACTGGGCCAGTGTTGTTATTGTGCCATAATGTTTGGCAATCATAAAACAGCATGATGTATGTTTAAAAAAAAAGAAGAAAAAAGCATGATATACTGTAAAATCTGTAATGTTTGTGATGCTATTTTACCATAATGTTTAGCAATCATAAAACAGCATGATGTATTGTAATGTAACATCTGTAATGTTTGTGATCCTCTTATCCGGTTTTATTTTTTCCCCATTTTCGGTTTTGGTTTGGGGTAAGGAGCCCCATTCTCCTTTTAAGTTTCAACACTTATTGGATATTTTTATTCTTACAATAAAGGAAATTTGTTCAAAAGCTCTTTCTAAATGTTTCATTTGGTAACCGACAGTCCATTGGTCAAGACGTCACTGTGCTTCTTTGGATGTATTTTTCTTGGTAAGAAAATATTTTTTTTTTAAAGTACTTTCTTTTATGTTTTAATATGTGCTCGTTTTAGATGTGTTTCAATAAAAAAAAAGTTAAATTTTTTTTTTATTTTTTAATATGTTCAGATGAATTTTAAAAAAATCAAAATATTATTTTAAAAGTTAATTTTTTGTATTTTTTTAAAATACTTTTTTATAACATAAAAAATTTTAAATTTAAAAAGTATTTATCAAATATTATATTTAAATATAAAATAATTTTTATTTTTAATAAAAAAATCTTTTAATAAAACTCATGTAAAAAATATATATATATTTTAAAAAAGTATCTAAGAGTGTATTAAATGCTCACTCAAATTAATATAGAAGTTCAAACGAATTTTTATTTATTTTTTAGTTTATTTATTTTAATATTTATATTATTTATTAAATATAATTTTAATTTTTTAAAAATTTATTTAATTTAAAATAATAATTTTTTATTTTTAAATTAAACATATTTTTTTATTAAATTATAAATCATTTAACTTAAATTTATTTTTAATTAAAATTAAATTTATAAAATTAAATTCATTCAAAATTAATTTTATAAATTCTAATTTAAATACAAACAAATAAATAAGCTCAGTAACATAACAGATGTGAAAACCTTTCAAATAATTCCATCGATCCCCGTGTTTCCTTTTTTCATGGTAGTTGCAGTGCTGTAAATCCTCTTTTTCTAAAGCGAAATTTCTGCGTCAATTCTTGAAGTCAAAAATTTTTAGTCCTCCTCCTCCTTCTTAAATATAATAATACTAGTTCTATCGAATTTTCAAATAAGCTGACGCTGATACAGCACAGGATAGCTCCAAACTCCAAAGTTTACTTTCTTTTATTTTCGTTGTTTCTCCTTTCCTGGAACAACCAAGAAGCTCCCGTACACAATAATTTATGTTTGGTGTTTTGCACAATAATTGACATCACCCCCAATTAACATAACATTCACATTCCCAGTGGCAGTCTTTTCA
This sequence comes from Castanospermum australe, assembly GCA_019955255.1. Classification (NCBI taxonomy): domain Eukaryota; kingdom Viridiplantae; phylum Streptophyta; class Magnoliopsida; order Fabales; family Fabaceae; genus Castanospermum; species Castanospermum australe. The sequence continues at coordinate 775,621 of NSJW01000837.1, read as the reverse complement.
GTTGTTTCCCTAGCTATCCGAAAGTGCTGCAGAGTTCGTATTCAATTTGCCGGTTTTGCAGGGTGTTCCTCTGGATCCTGCTGGCAGAATTGATTCGCTGAAGAAGGTTCTGAATCATGGGTTCGGTGTGGAGTTTGAAGCAGAGTGGCCATTTCTGTACACAACATGCAGGGCTTCAAGAGGAATGGGTAGGACTGGGATGGATGATACCTCTTCATTTAGCCTTAGATAAAAATCTTTGATTTAACATAGAACCCTTCAGCATCTCACTTGTCTACGTATATGATATTAGAGCTTACACATATTCCCACGATGGCTTCTTGTCTCCCCAACCCAAAGTCCCACCCTTCTCTCAATACTACTGTTCAACGTCTTCCATAGGTTTTGTGAGCTTAACATCACACTTATAATAAGTGCGAACCTTTAATTCTTGGTGTAATTATGAAAGATTATAAGGAAATAAAATTACATTATTATTATCATCAGTTATAATTTTTAACTTAATAATAAGCGCTTGATCTAATAAATAGTATCAAAGTCAAATTGCTTTTGACCTGATAGTAAGCACTTAATCCAACATCTATTACTTTTTATTACTTTTTAAAAAAAGATTTTAAAAAAATTTATTTATTACTTTTTTTAAAATGTAATAATCTCTAATTTCTAAACAAAGTAAAAGAAAAAATAATTTTTAATATAATTTTATAATAAAAATATCTTTTACCTTTATTAAAAATTACATTTCATATTTTCTCTTTTTTTTCTTCTAAACTTTATTCACATAAATTTTTTTAGGTATTTTTATGAATTACATTTTAAACAACGCAACTTTAAGCCATTGTGTTATAATATCTTAAACTGAATTCTAATTTCAATAACCATACCACTTAAAGAAAATAAAATAGAATAATATCAGCAATATGTTGTTAAGCTTTTGGGTACACAATTAAACATGTTTTTTATTATCTTACATTTTGTTTGCTATGATATTATTACCATGACATACTTGAAAATCTCATTGTCCCTATTATGCTAGCTCATTTAATTATATCTTATATATTATAACTTATCATATCTTGCATTTAAATATTTTTTCAGTAATTTTAATACAAATACAATCTTTTTATTATTTAAAAGTATTTATTAAAAATTGTATTTAAATGTAAAATTATTTTTTTAAAAAAATTTATTAAAATAATATATATATATATATATATATATATATATATATATAGTACTTTTTTTAGAAATTTTTTTCTCTATTCTACATTTCCAGATATTGATATAACATGTCTCCTCTTCTAGTCCTACCTTCGTTGATACCTCACTTAAGCCATCTGATACATTTTTCATATTTTTCATTGGAAAAATTACAATAATTCTCCTCTTATTTATTTAGGTTTTATTGAAGTAAAAGAATATCAAATAATTCCCAATCACTAGCTAATTCACTTTCTGTGTCTGCTAATTAACAGGTGTTATAAGTGCAGCAGTTGCAGCATTATTGATATGTATCACTATTTGCTGTTTTAGATGCAAGTCATCAATTCATCAAGGAAAATTTTGGGTGACAACAAAGAATGACCAAGATATTGAGGCTTTCATTCGAAACAATGGCCCTCTAGCTCTGAGAAGATATAAATTCTCGGATGTCAAGAAAATGACTAACTCCTTCAAAGTTAAATTAGGACAAGGTGGTTATGGTGCTGTGTACAAAGGAAAGCTACTCACTGGTTGTCCTGTGGCAGTAAAGTTATTGAATGCGTCCAAAGGGAACGGTGAAGAATTTATCAATGAGGTTGCCAGCATCAGTAAAACTTCTCATGTTAACGTTGTCACTCTTCTTGGCTTCTGTTTGGAAGGCCACAAAAAAGCTCTCATCTATGAATTTATGCCCAATGGTTCCCTTGAAAAGTTCATTTACAAAAAGGTACCAGAAACTACTCCAACAATGAGCTGGGAAATGTTGTACCAAATTGCAATAGGAATAGCTCGAGGGCTTGAATACTTGCATAGGGGATGCAACACTCGAATTTTACATTTCGACATTAAACCACCCAACATCCTCTTGGACGAGCATTTTTGCCCCAAGATCTCAGATTTTGGGCTTGCAAAGCTCTGTCCCAGAAACGAGAGTATTATTTCCGTGTCGAATATAAGAGGGACAATAGGGTATGTAGCTCCAGAAGTGTGGAATAGACATTTTGGAGGAGTTTCACACAAGTCTGATGTTTATAGTTATGGACTGATGCTGATAGAAATGGTTGGAGGGCGAAAGAACCTTAATGCTCAAGCCAGTCATACAAGTGAGATATACTTTCCTTCTTGGATATACAATAAGCTTGAGGTGGGTAGTGATTTGGGACTTGATGGGGTGATGACCACAGAAGAAAATGAGATTGCAAAGAGAATGACTATGGTGGGTTTATGGTGCATTCAGACGATTCCAAATCACAGACCAACAATAAGTACAGTGATGGATATGTTGGAAGGTAGTATGGATTCTCTAGAAATGCCACCAAAACCCGTATTGTCTTCTCCTACAAGATCAATAGCAGAATCTTCCTCTACTTTAATTTAAGTTGATCAGTTGCATGGCGTCAAACATTTAGATGGTGTTATGATTTTTTCTTTTTTTGTAATTTTTCAATGTACAAATGTTGATCTTTGGTCATAGAAATCTTTTTGATAAGTTAGAACAGCGGTATTTCTAATAAAAAGTTACACTATTATTGCACCGAACTTACTTACCACCCATTGGAAATTAATCTCATTAAAATATAAATTTACAAAAACACACCTGTTATAACGGTAGCTCTCCATTGTACTAAACACTTTTCCCAACTAGCCACCTGCTATACTGAAAGGTAACCAAACTTTTAGCCAAAGAAAACATATAACTGTGTTACTTTTGTGCCTAATGTCCATACTGGTGATTAAATTTTTAATCAGCATCATAAGTGGGGGAAAAGGGTTTCGCGGAACACGTGGTTTGGTACGTGATAAAATGGAATAAACTTTTTTGAGGTCGGAATATTACCCAAAACGAAAGAGATACGGTACGTGCAAGTAAGCCCCTGGTCACAATACAAGGCATGGGATGGGATCTTTTTCATTCATGTTGCCGTCAATCAGTCAGTAGTATGCAGTAAAGTAAATAACCGTGGGAATGGCTCTCGGTTTTGCCGATATGTAGACTTCTTACGAACTTTAAGTATCATATATATTTAATTAACGATTTAAAATTTTAAATTATAAATTAAATTAATTTAATGACATATATTTAATTTTGTGATTTTGTATTTATGTTTAGTGATGAATTTCCTGATAACCCGCCGTTAAAAATTAAGCGGTCCAGAATTGCAAAAGAAGCGAAGACAAAGCCATTATATTCCTCGCGCACAAACGTCATCCCAATGTTCATCTCTCTCTCTCTCTCTTTCTCTCTCTTTTCTCTCTCTCTGGAACTCAACACTCGTAAGGTACACCCGTCCTCCTCTCCTTGATCGCTTCGCCCTGGCTTTTCCTCTACTCTATAAATACCTCATCTCTCTCATTTACCTCGCTCACTCTCTCTCTCTCTCGCTCTCTGAAATCTGAGGCTTCTGGGATTCTTGTTGCTCTGCTGAGGAAGCCATGGTGCTCTTCAAAGTGTCACGCGTAGAGACCACGCCCTTCGATGGCCAGAAGCCTGGAACCTCTGGTCTCCGCAAGAAGGTTGCACTTCTCACTCTCCCTCTCTGCTCTTCCTCATCCACAATCTTCGACTTCATTTGATATTCTTGGATTTCTCACTGTCGGAGAGATTTTTCTTCTTTTTATCTTTTTCTGATAATTAAATTACTGGATCGTATCTGGAAATTATCTGATCTGCTTGCGATCAAGTTGTTTCGATTCGTAGCTGCATCTGATGTCTACGCTTTGTGCTTGATGTGAATCGTGATTGGATCACAACTAAGGTGGTGACTTCCTAATCAATGCACATTGAAGAAACTCGCTAATTGTTATTGTTGATTATTACTATTTTTTTTAATTTTTGGGAAAATTTTGTTTCAGTTAATGATTTTGTTTTTATGAAAGTATGTTTTCCTGTTTTCATCCGTATGTTGAAATCTTATATGTAAAAAAGCCGAATCGATGAAAAAAAGAGATGCGGTTGCAGCTATGCTAGCAGATGTGCAGTATGTGCCTGTTTGCATCAAACTTCAGAGTCATTTTGAGAAATTTGCGATTAACCAAATTAATTATAGTCATTTGGAATTATGATGGAGTTTGAATCAATTTTTGTGTTGCAAGATCATTTTCGCATGGATTGTTGCATGTCCTTCTTTACTCGTTCCTTGTACCAATAGTGTATTGTCTGGATCTTTTCAGGTGAAAGTATTCTTGCAACCTAATTACCTGCACAACTTTGTTCAGTCAACATTCAATGCACTAACTGCTGAAAAAGTTAGAGGTAAGTGTCCTTCGTATCTTTATTTCTTTCAGACAGAAGATTTCGTACAATTGGTTTAATACTTGGGTTATGCTCTTTAAAGCTCGACAATGTAGCTTCTCCTTGATTACATGAAGCATTTAACAACCACCATATTAGTAACATGTATCAGCTTTACTGCACTGCAGATATGAATTAGCTTTTTTCCTCTTACTAAAGTTGTAAACCAAATTGTTTCCTGTCAGTGATAGTGGTTAAGCTCTACTTAATAATAAAAAAGATAGGCAGTTTCCATTTCTTGTTTTTGAAGATAAATTATGGAACTTCATATATTTTTTTGGAAACTGTTTTCCTTTCACCTGTTTCCTTTTCATGTTTATACTGCGTGTGTTGGACTATGAGAATTGTTCCTTCCATAAATGTAGGAGCAACACTAGTTGTATCTGGTGATGGTCGTTATTTTTCGAAGGAAGCTATTCAGGTACTTTTTCACAGCACCCTTTTCTTACTTTTTAATGTAGACCTCTTGGTCTCTAAAGTATTTGATTTATCAAAGATGTTATTAACCACTGGCAAATTGATAACATGTCTTTTGGAAAAATTCTCCTTTGCATTGCTTCGATTCCTTAAGAGATTTCTTTGATGTTATCTCTTTGTAATTGAGCGTCTTTCGTTTAATATTGATTTTTGCTGTTTAGTACCATCGAACCTAGGTGTGCATTTAGACTAATCTGATTGCACCACTTGTAGTCTTTTGGATATATTTTATGCTTTTTGGCTTGAAATTGATCAGTTCTTTTAATTAATGAAATGAAAAAGTATATGTTATGTAATAACAAGGAGATGGAAACCAAAATACTATCTACCAACGCCAAAATTTCACACTCCTAAAAGTGAGATCCTTACTCTTGGAGCTTTTGTAGTGATTTTATACTAGAGATCTGTTGTTTCCAGATTCCATCTCATGAAGTTTAATGCATTTAGTTTTAGTGATAGGTCAGAAATGTATTAGCCATGCAGGAAAGTGTAATGGAAAGTGTAATCCAATTATGTTACTGATATTTTGTTGTGGACGCCTAGAAATTAAAAAAAAAAGTTAAAATGGGAAGAGTCTAGAAAGTACATGCAAGACAAGAAAGGTATGATATGCCACTTTTATCCGAGTGGTAAGAGAGGGGCTTGATATGAGGCAAATGGCTGTACAAACCCTGTTTTTGACTGGTTCTTTCTTTTGATGAAAGGCAGCGTATGAGGCCAAATTTGTGATCTCCAAAGCTTTCAGTGTCTAAATGAAAATGGCATACCGGTTAGTAGTCATTTTGAGGAAAATGACCTCAGGGGAGAGAACACCAGTAGCATTCAAATTTCTAGTCAGCCTGTAAACAAATCTTATTCTTCATGATATCAAATTTAACTTACATTTAAATGTTGAGTGAGTCAGTATCCTGTTGAAGAAAAGAGACACCTTAAGTGCAATATTTAAGAGTTTTGGAAAGATGATGCATTGAAAATTTGTCAAGGGAACCAAGTAATTCTGCTGGATAAGTTTTGTTGAATCTGAATCCTTATTAAGTTTATTGTTATGTCTGTCAACAAACTTTGTTTACTTTAAAAGTTGAATGTCAATGATTGTTCTCCTATCTTATGTTGCCAGCTACTTTTGCTCTTCATATGCTCCCCTCCAAACATGTAACTGATTATGCATCTCTTCACTTATGACTTTCTCATATGAGAGGATATATGTTTCTTGCTACACATCATATGCTTGTCTTTTGCAGATCATAACTAAATTGGCGGCAGGAAATGGAGTAAGGCGTGTTTGGGTTGGTCAAAATGGATTGCTTTCAACTCCTGCTGTATCTGCTGTTATACGTGAAGGAGTTGGGGTTGATGTAAGTCATGTTTTCTGCAATTTGCATCTCCTTATCCTTGCTTCTCCCTTTTCCTAGAAAGTGTTTTGTTTCAATGAAGACAATCCGGTGATTTTTACAATGGGCATTACAAGTAGAAGTAAAATCTTTTTTTCTTGAGTTAAAGCAAAATAATGGATAAAAAATCCTGTTATTTATACCAGGGATCTAAGGCAACAGGTGCATTTATACTGACAGCAAGTCACAATCCTGGTGGCCCTCATGAGGTGAGTACTTCCATGTTTACTTTTAATCATTTTTGGAGGAATGAAATTTGATTACTGAGTATGATGATGTCTGGTCTGGGGATTTAATGCATGGAGCTTTCTCACATTCTGTTTCTGTTATCTGAACTAAGTAGGCTGACATTTGGCCTGTAGCTTGGCCACTTGAAATTGAGGTTGACTTCCGTAATTTATTTATATGTGGGTTGTATTAGGGTTGGCCAGATAGTGTTTCCTCTGAGAACAGTTTTTAATTAATAGATCATGGAATGGAATTACATGATAAAACTATCGTACTCTTCCTTCTTTTCAGCTAGGATGATGACATTGTAAGTGATAATACATACTTCTTCTTTTCAAGTGCCACTTTAAACTTTCAAAAGCGGAAAAGCTAGTGGGCCTCATATGATACTATTTATTAGGATCTGTTTTACCTTTTGATTTTGGATAGATAATGGAGAACATATAAATTTGCTGTTTCTCTTAGATATCAATAAGACATAAGAAAAGATAATAATAAAAAAAATTATAGAAGACATAAGATAATAAGATGAATATTTTCAAAGGTGAATGTGTTGAGTAGATGGATGTTTGGCTTGCTTTATGAAGAAATAGAATCAATGAATTGATTCAAATGTTAGTTTCCTGCATGGTATTATGGTGATACCCTGTCACATGTAAAATTAACTCTGAATGATTGTTACTGTCTTTGTTTGGTTTACATAATGCAGGATTTTGGTATTAAATACAACATGGAAAATGGTGGACCTGCACCAGAGGGAATTACTAACAAAATATATGAGAACACGACGAAAATTAAGGAATACTTGATTGCTCAAGATCTGCCAGATGTACTATCCGCAACCTGGATACAAATGTTCCCCTTTTTTTGTTTATCCCCTCTTGTTTTTAATTAATACTGCTACATATTTCACTTTCATCTACCTAAAACCTTGTTCCCAATTCTCAATATTTTGCCCAGGTGGATATCACCACAAAAGGTTTTACAAACTTTACAGGCCCCGAAGGACCATTTGATGTTGAGGTTTTTGACTCAGCAAGCGATTATATAAAATTGATGAAGTAAGATTTATTTACAGCATCAACATTATCTCGCATTCTGCAAAACTGGACAATGTTAATGGAGGAAAATGTTTGAAAATTGGTCATGCTGCAAAATTTGTTTTAATAAATTGTGTTGCTCTTTCTGTTCTTTGAGTATCCAATTGCATTGGAGTCACTTTTGAGCCAGTTGTTTCTTCTTACAAGAATCTTGACTCTCTTAAGATAACCAAACATTCTGTCTTAATATGTGCTTTTACTGATTCAGTCCTTTCTTACCCTTCATTTGAAATTTTACAGGTCAATTTTTGATTTTGAATCTATCAGGAAGCTGCTGTCATCTCCTAAATTCACATTCTGGTATATTTAGTGGATGCTGTTGTTGTGAATTGTGATATAGAATATTCTTCTTTGTTCTTTTCTTCCTCCCAAAACATTTTGGTAAGTTTCTGTTTTCTTATTGAAGTTATGATGCGTTACATGGAGTTGCTGGAGCTTATGCAAAGCGTATTTTTGTGGATGAGCTTGGGGCACAAGAAAGCTCATTACTGAACTGTACACCAAAGGTCTTATTCTCTTGTTCATCTCTTGTTCATTAATGCCAAGAATCCACTTTAAATTATTTTGAATGTTAATAGATATTATTTACTTTTGATTTGTGGATGACTTTCTTGGATACAGGAAGACTTTGGAGGAGGACATCCAGATCCCAATTTGACATATGCGAAGGAGTTGGTTGCTCGCATGGGTTTGGGCAAATCAGAACCACAAAATGAGCCCCCAGAGTTTGGTGCTGCTGCTGATGGTGATGCAGATCGCAACATGATACTTGGTAAAAGGTAGTGGAGCCCTTAATTTGTGATGAATTTAATCCTGTCTAACTTTTAGCCTGTAATTTATACGTAGACCTTGTTTGTTAGGTTTTTCGTTACTCCTTCAGATTCTGTGGCCATTATCGCTGCAAATGCTGTTGAAGCTATACCCTACTTTTCTGCTGGCTTGAAGGGAGTTGCCAGGTTTTCATCATACTTTTAAGCTTCCCTCTCTTCTTAGTGAATGTGTGTGCATGCAAAAACGCAATTGAGAATATGTGCAATGCAGTAATGGCAGGCTTATGCTTGTGTATGTTTAGTAATATTCAACTGTCTTGTGATCATCTAGTTAGTTGTCACAAAAGAGGTAATTAAAGTTATTTGCAATATATACCAATTTTAAACTGTAAATATTTTATAGGAGCATGCCAACCTCTGCTGCACTGGATGTTGTAGCCAAACATCTGAATTTGAAATTTTTTGAGGTATACTGTTTCTCAATGGCTTGAAATTGGAAAATGCTTACTAGTGGCTTTTAGACCCATATAATTATTTAATTTATTATTCAAAGCCAGGTTCCCACGGGTTGGAAGTTCTTTGGTAATTTAATGGATGCTGGATTATGTTCAATTTGTGGTGAAGAAAGTTTTGGAACTGGTACGTGTTTACTGTTGCATTAGGAACAGAAAACTACAACTTCTAACAGTAGTCAAACCTAGGTTTATCACGTGATTATTCCTTGTGTTTGTGGATAGGTTCGGACCATATTCGTGAGAAAGATGGAATCTGGGCAGTTTTGGCCTGGCTATCTATACTTGCATATAAAAATAAAGATAAACTTGAAGACAAGCTTATAACAGTTGAAGACATAGTTCGCCAGCACTGGGTTACTTATGGACGCCACTATTATACTCGATATGACTATGAAGTATGATACAATTGCATTTTGTCCTACTTTGGTATAACCTGTTTTTAAAATCACTTAACCAGTTCAAATTTGTTTCTTAAAGAATGTGGATGCAGGTGCGGCAAAGGAACTGATGGCATATTTGGTTCAACTGCAGTCCTCACTTTCAGAAGTTAACCAGTATGCTAATTTTGCTACTCCAACATTATTTTATTTGAGACTTTTTACAATATATTTTCCTTCGGTTGTAGAAAAAGATTTTCCGAATCAGTCTGACCAAGATGTGACATTCTCTAATGTTATTAATGTTTAAAACTGGTTTCTACTTCTGAATAATGTGTGCACCATAGTTATTTCCCAGTCCTTCCTCATCCTTCCGATGCTTACTATACTTCAAAATATGCTTCCAATGAGAGCTGTCCAATACTAGAGCTTGTGGCTTTTTCTAAGAAATAACTTATCATTTAATCGAAGGCATCAAACAAGGGCTTGCTATAAATAGAAAACCCAAAACAGAAAACATGTAACCCATCAACCAAAGAACTTAGGAAACTATCACTTCCCTTGAAAAACAAAAGCCTTGGCGACATCCTCGGCAGACTTCTACAGTAATCATCGACCTAAAGCAAAACATAAAACTCATTATCCGAAGAATGTAGGCAACTAGTACCACATGAGTAAGAAAAACTTTTATGATGTCCTTCACAGACAGCTCCAGACGTTTTAAACCTTTCTCTGCAGGCCTTCGACTTTCTCCTAGTTTCTCCTTGGCTACACATCAACAAGCATGACACAGCTCTAAGAAATCTCGACCTTTCTCTTCCGTGGAACCGTCAGCCTTTTACACCTGGTGTCCACAACCCTGGTTTCACATCACCCAGATTACTATTTACTAGTGCCCAAGTCTTCAAGCCACAACTCCGTTGACACCCAAAACAGAAAAAATTGAGACCAAAAAACTTGGTAAACCAAAGCAATACTTAACCAAAATACAAAACATCAACCCAGATCATATATCAGACCCCTTTTATCTCCTGGGAATTATATTTACTCCTTGAAACATGCTACTAGTTAGTGTTGATGGAAGTTTAGAATGCTGAGTCTCACTTTGGGTGACCTGAAAATACAAAGAACAGGGCAGCAGTCGTTTTTGAGTCTAGAAGAAAGAAAAGAGGTATGAAAGCTTGAAGAAAGGAGCCAAAATGCCAAGGAAAATGCATCAAACCATCAGTCAGCATTCTCCGTCCCTGCAAAGAGCTCCTGAAGCCCATGCATCTATCTTCTAGCTTCTGCCCTAACAGACAATACTAAACAAACCCATGCATGGAAGAACAGAGTAAATGAAATGGAAATTTTTGTTCATCATCTGGTGTTATTTAGCTTCTAATATTTTACTCAAGCATCCCTTTTAGACTGCATATGCATTGGCTAGAAGTATGTTTATCTCAAGATTATAAGGTCATCTTTGCCGAAAATGCAAGATGTGGCCCACATCATGGAAAAGTGCTACATCAGCCCCGCATCATATTTGTCATCTTGATTCAGGTCACCTGAGCTGCTGAGCCACTTTTCTGCCTCACCTCAGTGCCTAGGTGGCCACATCAGCTGCTTTTGACAATAGTTCTGTTCCCCGTTGGTGTTTGCACTTATATACATTTGTTGAGGTTATAAAATGCTACATCTAATTATCTTGACCTTATTTTTCTTCCTTTTCTGTGACTTATTACTCACATTTTTTTTCTGGCAGCTCTCCCCTGTTCTAAAACATATTCCCTGCCATTCAGAAAAGAAGTTACGAAAACAATTTATACCTCTTCAACCATGTTCCCAATACCCTGTAACAGAGGTTCTCATAATTGATATGAGAAGCATCATACTTCTATTTCTTGCAAAAGGTTTTGTCGTCTTTAGTTGGGGGGCCAGTGTGAAAATGGAATTTGTTAATTCTTGTGAATTAAGTCTAAAATTAAGTAGATGATGGAACTTGGAATGATGAGTCTGTAACAGTTACGTATATACTTTATGCTTATATGTCTTAAGATTATTCTTGAAGGGTCAAATTTATGGTCTGAAGCATATATCTAATGAATTTCATTCACTGCCTTTTTAGGATTGTTAAGGGAGTAAGGTCAGATGTTTCAAATGTTGTCCACGCTGATGAGTTTGAATACAAAGATCCTGTGGATGGTTCCATTTCATCACATCAGGGCATCCGATATTTGTTTGAGGATGGATCACGATTGGTAAGTTTACCGCATCAGAAATATTTCTTACTAGGGAAAAGGAGCAAATTAAGGTGGACTTTTAGAATTAGCCATGAAAATAAAGCTTTGAGGAATGTATTTTGTCATGCATTTAATTAATAGTTTCAATTCATCTATTCCTAGTTTAGGAATTTAAACAGTTACTGTGGGTTTTTGTTTCCCTGGATATATTACATTTTTACATTCCCTTTTTCCCCTAATTTTTTACGAGGCCTATTAGCTATTTTGATTTCTTACCTTCAAAATGCTGCTCTAGATTTTCCGCCTCTCTGGAACTGGATCAGAAGGCGCAACTATTCGACTATACATTGAGCAATATGAGAAGGATCCATCAAAGATTGGGAGACTTTCACAAGAAGCACTTGCTCCTCTTGTAAGATGTTTACAATATTTAAATATATTATTTCATCGCCGAGCTTGCAATCTTCTGACGGGCTGAAATTTATCTTAATTACAGGTGCAGGTTGCTTTGAAACTTTCAAAGATGCAGGAATTTACCGGTCGATCTGCTCCAACAGTCATTACATGAATGCGTAGTACTGAAAGTCGGTTAGATCTAAATCTTCAGCGAGTTATTTCTTCTTGTCTGTCCTTATTATTCTCGAATGCAATCCAGTGTTAATCTTATGAGTACCCAACCTGCACTGTTGGTTTTTTGCAGCCTTACTAAGGGCACTATATTGAAATTTAAATTACTTTAACTAAATTTTGATTTCCTGAATAAGTTGAAACTTTTGATATGTTATTAATATAATGGTTCCTCTTCGTTGGCTTTTTTTTTTTTTTAATTCCTCCATTCCTTTTCTTCCCCCCGCCTTGAAATTGACTTCTCTGGCTGTGTTCTGGGGGAAGATGGATTTTCCACCAGTTGAATAGAAAAAGACTACGACAAGCTGTTTTGTAGCAAATAATACCTTATATTTGTGGGTTTGCGGGTCATCCCAGATAATTTTCCTAGCCTTGTGAACCCTCCCCATTATCTAGCATTATGAGCTACCGTTACTTAAGGAAAATCGAGAAAAAAAAAAGGTCTCATATCTTATAAGTCATGTGAGGAAGGTGCCTTGCAATGGTAAGAACCTTGTTTACCAATCGATTCGGAAGAAGTTGGTTTATGATTTGAGGAATCCACACTCTTGTTGGCCTATTAATAAGATGAAACGACCAGACACCAATTGGGAAAGATGAATGGTGGTCGTGAAGAGGTAACCAAGTATCGTCTACGTGTTAGTGAACCTCCCATCAGCAACTTCTCTCGCTTTCTTCCTTCAGACTTTGAGCCTTTATTGGGGCTTATTTTAGCCCAGAATTCACTAGTTTGAATTCCAACTTCATAACAAGAGTCGCGTCTCTTATTTCTCAAGAAATACATCAATTCAATGGCATCTATTATTGCGATAATGGCATCCTTCGTTTAAGTAGGAATGCAGTGGCCATGGCTGAAAAAATAAGAGTTATTGATTGCCAGTGGCAGAAAGACGACTGCACTGCAATAGTGATATCTAGGTCAAGAAGGTCGAAACTTCTTGAAAAAAGAAAACTTAAAATTTCGACCAATAGGCTAATAGATGACTGATCGTTCAATAGATCAATATCGTGCGCGTAACGTAAAGATATGTTTTTTCATAAATGAAAGAGAAGCGTGTGAGCAATATTACTCTTAAACAAAACAAAAGAACTGCCAACTTAAGAAATCCACACCAACACAGGGCTACAATGGTTTAGCGAACACACAGGAAGATCATCCCAAAAGATTATGTCCCTAATCTGCTTACACCCCATCCCCAACAGAAACTCGGCATACAAGAGAATTTGAGATTTAAAAACTAAAATGAAGTCTAATAAAATTTTTTAGAAAATGATTTAACATATTTGTTGATTATTAGATAGGTGAGTGATTTTTATTATTTAATTTTATCTAATAATGTTTTTTAATTTTAACTTAATTTTGTCAAAAATTTTAATTATTTTTTCTAACTGTGTATCGTTACTCTTATTAAAAATATATTTATGTAAGTAACCGAATAGTCATTTTATCCACATGATTGTGTATCTAAATTTTCTAACATTTTAGTAAATTAAAAGTTCCTTCAGTTATTGCACAAACTTTTGGTAATATCAAATATGCTTTTAGGCGATCTATCCTCTCAATTTATAATGATGTTTTTGGGGGAACAACTGTCCTAATATTATAAGGACAATAAGACAAATGACATGCCCTTTTTCAATTTTTTGTTCAGTTAAGGGAGACATTGGCCCTACCAGGCAACTTAGATTCACCAAGCATCTAATTTTACAAAATTCTATGGGGCAGTGTGAAAATCATCCTTCGCTGCAAAAGCCAGAAAAAAACAATTTCATGCCTCATCAGATTTCTTACAGTTCAAATAGCAAATACTTGCATCATACACATTTTCATAACTCTCTAATTAGGTCATTGCAAATCAAATAATATCGGTATTCTAGTAACTATTAGTATGATGAATGATAATGCTATTTCCACAAACACTTAAAACGTTTGGTAAATGGTAACTTTTCACCCAAAAATTGCTAGGCATTGCAACCGTCGTTTTTTGCTGGCGAATGTATGTATAGGAAACGTATGCATCGCTGTTCATTGCTCGTGATGATTATCTATTCATTATGGTGTTGCCCTGTTGGCTTAATTGATACGGTTTCAGATGTACAATGTAGTACTGAATGCTTGTTCAACCATATCAGTTAGGAATTAATTAAAAAAAAATCAGCATTTTCAAACATTTTGCAAGTACAATGTTTTAATTTTCTGCCGTTATATTTTCTCTTGGTTTGGTTGGACATTATATTAAATGAAGGTTTGTTTCCATTTAAATAGTTGATTGAAGCAAGTGCAACCAAAAGACATCAACTAGAAATGATAGCTAGAAGGTGGGCCAGTTGTTTGCAAGGTTTTCAACTTTCAAATTCTAACATCTCATCAGCCTTCATTTTCTTTTCCTTTTCCATGAACCATATATTCTCGTATTATTCTCAGATAGAGGTGCTGGTTTCAACTTACAACTTGCTGCAGGCGACTAATACAGGTGGAGACTTGACTCAGCAATAACATGAGCTGTATGTTTTAGATCGAAATCAATCAATCGGTCCTTCTCTTTGATGGTTCAGCACTCTTACAACTCACAATTTGAGTTTTGTTAACGTCAACAAAGGACCACAAACTAATTGTACTTAACCAAACCATGTGAGTTTCCTCATAGAAACGTTAATCATAATTAATCATGCTCTCAACTATAAATGACATGTTATACTATATCGACATGTCCTTTAATTAATCGATGTGAGGATATTGAATATATAATCTCATGCAACTAATTAACATATGTTTCAGAAAAAAAAAATAATGGAATAAAAAAAGATTATCTACAGTGTTTTGTACACTTTAGAGAATTAATTACAGAGTTGATAATCATTAAGTTTCGTGTTAGATTTTGATTTAGAGATGTCAACAGATTAGAACTTCACAACAGAGAAGAACATGATTAAAGAGTTGATTATAGTTTGTACTATTTTCTGTTTTAAAATTGTTT
The DNA here is from genome assembly GCA_019955255.1 of Castanospermum australe. Lineage (NCBI taxonomy): Eukaryota > Viridiplantae > Streptophyta > Magnoliopsida > Fabales > Fabaceae > Castanospermum > Castanospermum australe. The sequence continues at coordinate 760,441 of NSJW01000837.1, read as the reverse complement.
TCATACACTTCAACTTAGCCCAAGAACAGAAAGGATAAATGGGTAATGTTTGTTGAAAATCATTTTTATTTTGAATGGTGCTATTTAGCACGAATTATTATATATGAAATTATCACAAAACTTTTATAACTAATCAGGCGAAGATATGAGTGACGAGAGAAATAAAACAGTTTTATAATTTACACAGGACGCAGACTCATGTATTTACTTTTAAGTTCTCGATCTAGAAAACAGCTTTGCAACTTTTAGCATTTTCCTTTTATATATTTCATTAATTTTTATATCTAATTTCTTGCTACAGGTTTTCAATACCTGTACATGACAGGACTTGTAACCAATGCTGTTAATTGATGTAAAGAAAAATTAGGCGCAATATCAAGTGCAAGTAGCAGAAACACTTCTACTCAAATTTATATATATGCAATTAACTAATTAAAGAGAAAGCTTAATGCTTCTTTACAACTTTATTGAAACCGTACATGATGTTCCTATCCATATATCCTCCTTCCTTTGACAAATTGAAGAGTCCCTAAAGACAATGGAAGTATGGAACACATAAAGTACAGCATCTTCTGTACCCTCTACACCAGGGAAAACCCAACACAAACTACATGACAATTACCCTAACTTCATAAAGTCACTATCCCATTTTTTGAAATGACCAAGTCCTCTCTCCACCACCCACCCCCACCTTGATCCCTTTTCAGTTTTCACAAACCTGCATCAAACGGCACACCAGTACCAGGAATCCAGGAATCCCCAGCCAAGAAATTCCCAACTGAGAATTTCACATCCTCAGCAGGGCTGGTGATTACACGAAACCCAGGCCATTCAACCCTCCTTGCTGTGTCAGCACCGGGTCCTGTATTCATATACTCACCGTAGTAGAGGGTGCTCAAGGCAAAGTTTCCACTCCACGGGGACCAACCTGCAGGGTCAACCAACCCGTCTAGGTCACTCTTCATGACCACTGTCCTCGAGTACTTTTTCCATGGCCGACCCAGAAAGGTCCTAAAAGAGCTCTGCACGGGTTCCAACTCTGCCGCCGCCGCGACGCGGCAGTTATGGATGATGATGCCGGTGTTCTCGTTAGGGTCGGTTCTCCCTTGCGCCGTGACCGTGTTCTGCTGGTTGCTCATCGGCTTCCTCGCATAGATGTTGCAGCTCTGAAGCACTGCCACGGCGTCCCCGAAAATGAAGTCCACGGTGCCGTATATGTCGCATTCGCGGTAGAATTGGCGTTGGGAGTAGACGTACAAGGTGTCTTGGTAGCCCTTGAAGCTGCACCGGTGGAACACGGAGCGGTCGGCGCCGGAGCGGAGAGCCACCGCTTGGTGCTTCTGTGGTCCGGCCGTGTTCTCGAAGGTTATGTCCCGAGCGATGAAGCCCTCACCAGAAACCGCTGCAACAAAGAACGAGTTTACGCTAGTTAGTGGAAATTTCAGTATTTTAGTTCTTAGTTATTACTGTCTTAAAATATGAAAACTTTGGATTTTTTTATTATATTATTACTTTTGTTTGTGTGTTTAATGGGAATATGACAGGAAGTTCTGATGTTTCGCTCGGTTCTTTTTATGATCATCCGTAATACTACGTTGTACAGAAATAAGTGCTACCTGTCCCAATCTCAGTGGGGCCAAGTGATCAAATCCATTCCTCATCTTTCTTTTAGCAATGCCTAAAGTCAATTAGCATGGTGTTTAGTTTTCAAGTATGTGTGTGTATATATACACATAGAGAGAAACAAATTTGAGAACTTGTGTGTCGTGCATAATTTACACTATTTGGTTTATCTAAATACGTTGGACAAATAGGCATGTGTAAAAACATCCACCAATTGATTAAGGTTAAATACATAGATTGAAGTGGTATTTGTTTCTAATTTGTAATCAAAACAGCAATAATTTGAAGTTATAACCTTGTTTAGTAAGTTTATTTACTCTTTCCTCGGTCTACATATTATAATTAATAAACTTGTTACCATTCCATTAAGGAATATCAGATTAATTGTTTATCATAAGCCATATATATATATATATATATAGGGAAAAAGAGTTTAATGATGAAATTACCAAAAGTGGCTGAACGAAAAGTGGTGGAGCCTACTTCTCTGTTGTGGTTACCAGTAACAACAGTAGCATCGATCCCATCACCAAGGATCATTAAGTTCTTCACTGTCTTCTTGATGACAACACTCTCTCGGTACACACCTGTTTTCACGTACAGCACAACACGCCCTTTCCCAATCAGCCGAGAAGCTGCAGCCACACCCTCTGAGATGGTCTCATAGTTCCCAGTCCCATCCTGCGCAACCACAACATCAGCTTTTGGTGCCTTCTCCGTTGCCTGAAGAAGCCTTCTATCCGAAGCCGAAAGCCAATCGGGGAAGCCATCATCTGAAAGCAACCTTCGCCCACCAACTTGTTTCCTCGATGATGACGCCAAAGCCACAGCCTTGCTTATGGCTAAGGAATTGCTAAGCAATTTGGAGAAGTTGCTCACCATGGCTGGGAAGTAGTTTAGGTGAGAGGGAAGGTTAAATTCAATGAAACCGTTTTGGCAAGTTTGTTGGTTAGCAATGGATGAACTTTGCCATGTCAACCTATCGTTTAGATTGTTTGAGCTCATTGAGCGGTTGAGCTGATAAATTGTGTCCTCGTAGAGCTCCAAACAATCTTCCCATGCCGACTTGGCTCGCTTGTCTTTGAAATTTTTCAATTCCATGGCTGAGACGAGTTTGTGGGCTTCAATAGCTTGTTCCATGGTGACCTTAAGGGCCATGTCATGGAAGGAAGAAGAGGAAGCATCTAGGGTTGGTAATGTGTTAGTAGTGTCAATGTAGTGCTTGCACACATGTGGGTATGGGGTTTGATCGCATGATAATTTGTTGCCATGCACAACCAAGAGGGAATAAATAAGAAAGTATCCAATGCAATAGTTGAACAAGAGCTTGTCCATATGGAAAATGAAATGACCAAAATGTCTTTTCTACCGTATATATGGGAAGCTAGCTAGGAATGAGAGGATTCTCTTAGGTTAATGGTTATGAATGAGAAGGAATTGGCACGGGAAGGGTGCCATATATAGGCCAGAATTTGGCTTTGGTAGGCTATGCAGGTATGCGTATTTGTGGGTGTTGGTGCACACAAGATGAAACGCGTTAAGATTTTACGTTTCCAAAAAAGTTCTTGGCCATGCTCTGAGGGGCCATGCATGACGTTTATGTAAAAATCCAATGTTCTTGGGTTACTTATTCGTCAAATTAAATTAATAGAGAGAGATGTACCCAAAAAAAAAAAAAGATTAATAGAGAGAGGGGGGGAGAATCTTCTGGGTTTTATGGGTGTTTGTTTGAAATATAATATTGTCGGTGAAATGTGAAATACGTTATATTAGGCCAAGCTACACCACTTGATTTTATACACCTTAGTGTGAGTTGAGATTTTTCTGCCACGTAATATTTCAAAAGGAGGAAGTGATGGATACAACATATATAACAATTAATGGTCCATCCATGCATGGGTCTTTCCACTCTATAATTGTCACTTTTAAAGACATTAGACAACTAACATCGACAGGTAATGGGTTCCCTAGCTTCACCGTTGGCTCCCACTTGTTGATTTTGATCGTATAATTTCCTCCATTTATACTTTCTTGTACGCATAGATTCTCTCTCTCTTTTTTTTTAAAGTATATGCATTGTATTTATTGTGAAAGAGAAAAATCAGAAGTTATAAACTACCCGAAACCCTCGGTATTGATTATATCTAACGTATTCAGTAACTTCATGTACATATATGCTTCTTGAATATGTAGGCAGCGAGAGGTTAAAACTTAAAAAGGTTGTGCCTCAAACTCAAATGATATTTTTCTTCCAAATTATAAAATAGCTAGAGTTTGAAAGATCATGCATGAAAAATGAAACAGGAAAAGTCAAAAACAGTGAATCAAATTAAATCCTCATTTAAAATTAAAACCAATGTTCTATACATAAAACTAAGGAAGAAGACGGCATTTAATTCAAGTGTCAATAATCAAATCAAACGGAACACAAAGTGATCATGCACTCATTAATTAGCAGCAGAAGATGCGGCTTCCTTTTTTCCACACTGTAGCACAACCATCCATAGTTTTCCAAACACACACGACATGGCCCGTGAAGCTTTGGGGTTTTGATTAAGATATTGTAGCATCTTGCTTTTCCCTAACAAACGTGAACCAGTAATTACATCAGGTGAACATCACAGCTTCATGAACATATATAGTAATCTCTCTCTCTCTTTGATCTCCCAACGAGGAACAAGCAATTACAGATGGTCTTCAACTTATTCATGTATAGATATTGTTTTCGATCTGTGACTCCACGTGGCCCCAAGGGCTCGTTGTGCTGCACGTGTTAACCCATTGGCCTCTAATTCCAGATATTCATCTGTTCTAACTTCTAACATTACTCTATATATGGATATCTTTCTCTTTTGATTTGCTTCTTCCAACGTTAGTTAATTAATTGATAATTAAATTCATGATAATGAATAATGGTCATTTTCATAATCTCTTTCATTATGATAGAGACTACTCCAACCACCCAGGGAAAGGCAGAATGGAAAGTTGTGTACCAAAGTAGCTGAATCTTGCCGCCAACAATTTTTTTGAGTGAATGTTGCCCATACATTTTTTTTTTGAACAGTCAACAACGAAAGGATAAATTGTATTTTTATTTCAAAAAAAGTTAAATTAATTTTAATACACTGATTTTAAAATCTTATAATTTATGCTCACCATGAATTTAATGGGTACACTAACACCCCAAATCAACTTTAAATTAATACACTAGCATTGAAAATTTGGGTCGGGATTTGCTTACTTTAAGAGTAAGTCTTAATACACTTATATCTATGAATAACTTTTTTAAACATTGAATTTCATCAATTCAACTGTTGAATCTTATGATATTATTATAATAATCATGTATACTGAATTTAAAATAAGTCAGATATACATAGGTATCTAATATAATAATTAACTACCTATATTTTGAAAAATATATTATATGTTAAAATATAACTGTTAGATAAAGTGTCAATTCATTTTAAAATTTTATGAAATTTAATAGACTTGATTTATCTTATAAGAACTTTCATTTCAATAGTTAAATTAATGAAATTCAACATTTGAAAAAGTTGTTCACTAATGTAAATGTGCTAAGATTTATTCTTGAAGTCCCTTATAATTTTATTATTTACACTTGTGGTGTTTATTTCAAAAGGATACATTATCCCATAAACATTTGAAAACACCATAACTGATTTTTGCTCCAACCGCACAAATTTGTCATTATGAAATTCAATTTGTGGACTGTGTTATGACTTATGAGCATAATTTGGAAAAAAAAAAAGGGTAAAGAAAAACTATATGAATTAGGGAGAAAAAAAAAAGCATTAGGGAAAAAAAGGTGTATTTTATTTGCATGAGAAATTATCATGACAAGCGGTGTAAATGACTTTTAAAGAGGTAAAATGTAATTTACCTTAAATCTAAAATAGGGTCAAATTAATTAATAACTTATGCCAAATGATTATTATTGCACACACTAGGTGTGAACATATATGTATGATGAAAATTATTCCAAAAAGAATTATAGGATCTAATATTACTTAGTTACTTATAATCATAGAGAAAGTATGTAAAGAATTTTTATGTGAGAGTAACATAATTCAACAAAGTGATTCAATATTACGTGAGTTTTCTTCCCTTTTTTTTTCCAAAATGGAGTCATTTAATAAAGAAATACATGTCAAATTACCATTTTGCTTCTATTTATTCTTCTCAAGCAACGTTATCTCTAACAAGCCTTGGAGGACCGAACTCACGTAGTGGCAAAATACGGGGATGACTTGTGGCTAGGGGTGAAAGGCCAACCAAGATCGGATATAGCTGGTTTTCCGCGAAATCTATTTCAGTAGAGCATATGATGTCGATGGCCCGAGGTAGAGCACTCAATGGGCTAGGGTGGCCCCATTTCGCCTTAGGGAAACTCCCAATACATGCCAGGATCGTTTTGTACAGAGAGACTTTTAGGGTGCTAAGATCCAAAGTCAAGAGGGAAACAGCCCAGATCCTACACTAAGGTCCCTAAGCAATCACTTAGTGGAAAAAGAAGTGATCGAGCGATGACAACCTGGAGGTGGGCTTGGAAGCAGCCATCCTTTGAAGAAAGCGTAATAGCTCACTGGTCAAGCTCCATGGCACCGAAACTGTATCAGGGCTCAAGTGATTCACCGAAGCGACGAGACCTTGAAAGTTGCTTTTTCAAGTGTCAGTAGCGGGACGTTCTGTCAATCGGGGAAGGTTCTCTATTACACTCCCTAAATACGGTTCTTTTCACCTTTCCCTCGCGGTACTTGTACGCTATTGGTTATTGAGGAATACTTAGGCTTAGAGGGTGGTCCCCCTTTCTCGCGTAAAAGCGATCAGAATTCGAACACGCCACATTTTACTGGGAAGGATCGAATCATGGGAACGAATCTAGAGGGCTATCAACTTCTTTGGCCAGATCTTCCAACCTTTTCACAATTATAGTTCACTGCGCCCTTTAAATAAAATAATTTTATTTTTTATAATTTTATTTTATTTATTTAATTAAAAGGGGCTTGCTGGTTTTTCCATCATCCAATCCACAACAAATCGAATGAAACCTGGTGAAAAAGAAGTGAACACTTCGCTGCTGAGGAATTTTTCATACTCGAAAGAGGAACGAAGCTTCGTGTTTGTTTTTCTTCAAACCCCAATCCCGGAATTCAATATCAAGATTAAGGGTTGAATCTTGCGTAAAGGCCTTGTGTACAGGTAGGCAGGAAGAGATAGTTGCTCGCAGGCCTCCACCAGAAGTGGTGAATTGCTTTGATCCAATTTGCCTCCTAACCATTGCAGGTGCATAGCCAATGGCTCCCCACAGCCCGAGTAAAGGAACCTCTAGGTTTTGCCACATGTGTATATCAGATCGCATGGAGCCATCCAGGGTGCTCTCCACACAAGACTCTGATCGTCCATATGGCTGAGGATTTCAATCCACTCCTGGTTGCTGTATGTAAGGTCCCGGCCACTGACTTGAGAAAAAGTCTTTGATTGGAGAAATTGAGTACATGGCTTTTCAAAATATTAGCAAGGTCAATGTATCAGTAGTATTCTGATGCAATAAACAGTCTGCAGTAATGGCTTCTAACCAAAATCTGGTCACCTATCAGATTACAGGCCACATGGCCACAACATCTTCCAAACAACTGCAGGATTGAAAACTTTGCATTATATCTATTTATTAAGATTTGTACTTATGTTGTTCTAGCTAGATTGGGGAAGGTTTAATCTTTCTTTCTTGTGTACATTACTGTGCTGACTTAGTTTAGGAATTAATAACCTCAGCTCAATTAAACAATTTATAAGAAGTGAGACCAAACCTTACATGTATATGAACATTACATGATTTTGTAGCCAACACAATAAGTATTAGAGAAATTCTTACTTCCATAAATCAAGTGTGAGAAATTTTCTTGCACGTTATTGATAATAACCATATAATTTTATAGGTCCTATTATTTTTGTGAATTTATGCTTGCTGTCATTGTCCTGGTGTAGGCAAAATTAAGTTCTTACATTCGGTGGAAGCAATAATCTATTTCAATATTTATCTAGGAATTGAAAGTAGCAACACAAGGTTGAAATGAAGAAGCAAAGCATGATTAAGACTTGCTAACAAAATCTATGCATTCACCTTATTTTCTAAATTACCATATAGATGATTATAATCCACTCTGGCATAACCCTTTCTTTGTTGATGTCGACTATCTCTTTTCTACAGTTTTGGCATAACTCGTGTAGTCTGTTTTGAAATTATTGATCTCAGTTTGTCGTTTAACAGGGAATAGGCACTTTATAGGCCATACAGAGGCTTCAATATTCCAAAAGCTGATATGCTGGACTTAGTCAAATTTGAGAGAGGATCTGATCTAAATTTGAAGAAGTCCTTCATGGCATCTAGCTAGGCTTGATACTTGACCATCTTCCAAGGCCCAGATTCAACTTGGGATTGAATCAAAGTTTGCACTTTGCAGTGCATTATACATTGGATTGGGGGAATGACTTGCGCGTGGGACGCAAACTTTCCCCCATGGATACGAGCGTTGTTGGGATTTTGTGAAAAGTTATCACTATTTTGCGTCAAGGTCTAAAAGTGTGGAAGTTCCCCCATGTAAGGCAACAGTCTTCTGTTGGAACAAAGACTGCAAGTTGAAAAAAGATATTATCATCTCTTGTTTTGATTAATACTTGAAATTCTAATTATACATGTATGGCTTATTTGTCACATTTTAACGAGCTTCATTCATGCTATAATGTAGTTAGTTTATACTCATAGTCAACAACACGAGCCTGATTCTCTTACTCGTTTGCACCCAAACCTTGGCAATGGCAATTTCCTCCAGTTATTCACTGCAGAAAAATTTATAAACATCCAATTGTACTTCAAAGTTCAAATATTCAGTCCAGCAATTGTCTCGAAAACAATGATTAACATGAGCAAGTATGTTTAAGATACAATCATAACTGGTATCCCACCTTAAAATATACACATTGAATCAATTAACGAGTCTATCGATTGTCAGTATACATTTTTTTCACGCTTTTATTCAATCACGTCAAAATAAAACTTCTAATCTTAGCATACTACAAAAATGGGTGTGGAGCCGCAGATGAGAACTATAAAGAATTGAACATCTATCTATGCTGTAATTGACAGATCTTTCAGCTGCTGGGGATCCACCTCTGATGGTGCCCGCGTGAGGGCACACTGAGCAGTAGTTGTTTTTGGGAAAGCAATGACATCCCTGATGGAATTAGCCCCCGCCAGCATCATAACCAATCTGTCCAAACCAAAAGCTATGCCCCCTACATTTGATATACAAGAATTATCAATAAAATCCAGAAATTTTGATCTTATGAAGTTGAGACAGAATTGGTGCTGCTGATGCTTTCATAGTGCTCAACAAATCATACACTGATCAAGTTGCAACTAGATAAAATTACCAAACAAAAGTCAGGTACCATCCAATAAGTATAATTTAATCATGCAAATAGAACCATAGGTGTCAGAAACGGTTAAAAAAAAAGAGAGAAAAAACCTATAATTGACTAGGTATAGTAATATCAATCTCACTACTAAAAAGTAAGTAATGATATATACACAAACAGATGCCTCAAACACTCCTTACAACTTTCTCTATAAGCCACTGGATAACAACTAAACCCCATTTGAACTTTCTAAACGGTTCAAATTCTGCACAATTTCTTCACAAGATTGCTCAACTATCAATTTTCCTAGAAAATTTATAACCTTTAGGCACACTTTAACTTAGATAACAAAATTAATGCTGAAGTCCCTATTTTTAAAATTGTTTCATAGGCAGCTCTGTCTATAGCTTAACTGAAAATCAGCTAACACACTCGTGTTTTTAGAACAATCCATGCAAATTTGTTCATTTTGGTTGTTCCTCACATTCTAAGTAATCCTCCAACAGAACAATCAAAGCAATGCAAAAGAAATACTCTTGTCTTTTCACAAATGGCTGTGCACAGATCCACACTACTCTAGCCAGATACTTTCAGTTTCTGATTTCTCCACAGGGAAGGGAGGGTGGGGGCTATAAACTAATTTAGAAATGCACATAGCTGCATACCATGTGGTGGAGCCCCCATGTCAAGCGCTTCAAGAAGATAACCAAACTTTGCTTCAGCCTGAAAGAATTATGACATATAATCCAGGTCAGTGAAAGCCTCAAATATCTTCCAAGGTACTACCCTCAGTATTAAAACCGAAGAGAAAAGGGGGAAGAAATATTTATAAGCAAATTCTCTAAAATGTAATCTGCCAACGTGAGAAATAATTCAGCCCTTAATTGCAGAATGAAAAAATTGGAAAGATCAAGTGTGCCAGATCATCAAGAAACAAAAGTCAAAACTGCATTTTGTTCTTATCACAAAATAATATATGTGAATGTCAGCGTACAAGTAAAGTCATGGTATCAGTACAAGTCCATGTAAAAGCTTTCAAACTAAATTTACACATTTCAAAACATCAACCAAACTTCTAATTTTCTAAATGCTCTTATCTATCTTTTGGTTTCAACTTATTCACACTCAGATTAGCCCCCACAGATCGTGGCATGCTATGCATGCCATGTAAACCCCAAAAGAACCCTCTTGATGCAAGTACTCAATCTTTGTCCCACCCCACGTGGAGGATGTTTGGATTAGCTAATTTTGCATTCAAAAAATACTTTTCAGCCATATAAGCTGTTGAGCATTTTGATGATAAGTTGTTCTAAAAACAAAATAAGCTAAACTAAACATGCTACTCAGGGGTGGAGAGACTTGTTCTATGAGGGGGGCCATCCCCAAATTTTTTTAAAATTTTATCTTTTGCATGCTTGTTTAAAAAAAAATCAAATTTTTTTAATTTGGCTCCCCCAAATATAGTAGTCTTTCACTTTGGCACGTCTAACCAAACTTTAGCCCTGCCCCTGATGCTAGTAATCCCTAAAGCAGACATATAATAATTCCACTGTTTTATTGCAATCTCCCCTAAAAGCTGTATCATTTCAGAAAGGCTTTTTGTATTATGCTTATATTTTTCCTTCCATTTTTCCTTATTAGGATGGAATAATAATAATAATAATAAAATTAATAAGATGATTCGGATTCATCATGCATTCATTCAGAAACAAAGGTCATTTAGCCATTTGCTTTGGGGAAAAAGTGCCACACCTTGTCTTCTAAGAATAACAAAGTTAGTGAAGAATAAATTCCCATCCAATATAGCTGTTCAGAAACTTCACAGAAAAAATAATGGGAGACGGGAAACCATACATAGTTCTAGTCCAAATTGTTCAGCCACATTGAAACATAATATAAATATGAAAGTTGAAAGATAGAAAATAAAAGAAAAAGATCCATTAGCATAAGAATGGAATCTTAATTATTATTCAGAAGATTACTGGTCCACTAACCTGCTCCATTGAGATGCCAACAATCTCCAAAACCTTTTGTTGCATGTCACGTTTATAAATTCTCAGACTTCCCCCACCAATCTGACAGAAGATAGGCACAAAGTAATATTACAAGTTATTAATATTGATATTAAGGATAAAATCATCAGCCTTGCAGCCTACAGAGAGAGGAAAGTAATCAAGAAATAAATCTCAATTACCTCCACCCCATTGTAAACCATGTCATAAGCCAAGGCACGAGCAGATGCAAGGTCATTCATGTCTTCAGGATTTGGGGCAGTGAAAGGATGATGCAGAGCCTGCACTAGACCAAAATTTAAAGAATAATATAACCAGAATATGATTTATCATATCCAAACACTTCCTAGGACATATCTTATCCACTCAAGATCTAAATCTCAAGCTCCAACCCCCATGCCCCAAAAAAAAAAAAAAAGTTGAGTAACATTCAGGCATAAATCGATGAAAGGAAATTTGCCAATTCACACAAGAACCTAAATTCAAAGGAAAAGAGAAAGGAACAGTGAAGAGAACTATAATGACAAAGAAAAATCATAAACTTTCAAAACCAGACATGTTACTATAGTGAGAAATACATCGCCAGATGTTATTAAAAGCAGAACGGACCTCAAGTCTCTGCTCTGAATCATTCCACTCAAACATTGGAAAATCAGTGATCCACAAAATTGAATGCCTGCCCTAAAACTCAAACAAAGGTAAACAAATAATATCAGAGAAAGAAGTAGTGAGAGAAAGAGAGCATTTCTTTTTCTCTTAAAAATGCCAGATCACCAACTTACATGGTCAATCAAACCTAGGTCATGGGCCACGTAAACTCTAAGACGGTCTAAAGTTTTATTTACAGATGCATGATGACCCACTGCAAATAGAATAAGATCATTCGGTCCTGCAGAGCATCGCCTTAACAAATTCTCTCTAGTTGTAGGATCCATACTTGATACTAATGCAGAAATTCCCTCAATCTCCCCTAAAATCAAAGGTTAACACAATAAACAATGGAACACTTCAAAAATGTCTCTCAATATGATAAAATAAATATTATTAGAAAATTCATCATGTACCATTATCCAAGACCTTGAGAAAAGGCAAACCCTTTGCACCAGATTTGAGTGCTTCATTGTAAATATCACCTTTCTTAAGAGCAGAATTTGAGTAACTTTTTGCACCAGAAGGTACACATAATACTTTAATAACTCCCCCACTCTCCAAGGAATCAGAGAAAACCCTGAAGGAAGACCCTAAGAAAATGTCAGATACCTGCAGGCCAATGGAAAATTATTGTTCAGCAAAGATCCCTTCACAAGCAGATATCTACAAACTATAGCACAAAATAAACAATAATGTTTAACACAGGACTACAGCAAGCTACATCAAACCAAAGAGATTATGAACACAAAAGAGAGGATCATCTACAACCACCATAAGCTATAAATTACAAAAGTGATATGGAGGAGGTCAAAGAAAGATCATTACATCTTTTAACTCAAGATCAAATCTGGTATCTGGCCTATCAGAACCATATCTACTCATTGCTTCAGCATATGTAAGCCTGGGAAAAGGATTTGGTAACTCCACGCCTATAATTTCAATAAAAACCTGCAACAAACACCTCTTATTAACACCAAGTAATGAACATAAAGTCTAGGAGATGAGCACCTTCAAAATAGACATAACATATAATTGTATGAAAATACAATCACTGCTGTCAATTGTCAAACAATCTGCCTGCTGCCCACACTCTTAAGTTCAACCATCCTCTATCACCCACCCAATAGGTACATGATTCAATTTTTATGGTCATATTTATTTGAAAACCATATAATTAAAAGTCTGTTTCCAAAAGATTTGCCAAGATCATACATTAGCCATCACCCATCTCAACATTTGTCTTTTCTCAAGGCTTGAACTAAGTGATTACAGAATTTTAAGACATTACATTACAAAAAGGAAGTCATAACAAGAATTGCAAATTGATTGCTCCTTCCCTCTCTCAATTTCTGCTTTCTAGATCTCTTAATAGGATTCATGTGAGTTTTCTGTTTAAATCCTTGTCTCCAAGTTCCCCTCCATTCTCCATCCATGCTTTACATGCTTCTAAATCTTCAATGGTGTCATTTGAAATTTCAAATCACTCAAGGAAGTTCCATCTACTTTTACTCTCAAATGTCATAATAATTGACGAATGTGTTTTCATAACCTATTAGAGAGGCTTCTGATTACAAATGGTATAAACTAACCTTTCTGATCAATTCTTCATTAAGTGTCAACATGTCCTCTAAAGGAGTAAAAGCCATCTCCATATCTAGCTGCGTGAACTCAGGTTGTCTATCAGCTCTTAAATCTTCATCACGAAAACATCTGGCAAAAAAGTACAATTGTTTTAATATTTAAGTTGGGTTTAGCTTACAAAAACAAGGACATTCTACTCTAGTCCATGTAAAGTTGCTGAAGATATTAATCATATTAAAACTCAAAGCACTGACTTTGTCGCTGATTTTAAGTCACAAGCAACTGAATTTTTTATTAAAAAAATATATATTAAAGAGAAAAAAGTAAAAGTATAGCAAAGGGGCAAGAAAAAATAAAAAATGCAGCAAGGCTAACCAATCTCTTAGCATATCTAGAACACATAAATATCATATAGACTCAAACATCAAAAAAAGAAAGTCTTACCTTGCTATTTGATAATATTTGTCAAAACCAGCTACCATTAGCATTTGTTTAAATAGCTGAGGACTTTGTGGCAAGGCATAGAATGTTCCTGGCTTCATTATTCATGTAACAGTGAATCAACAATGCTTACATTAAAAAAAAAAAAAGAGTATCCCATGCAAAATATAGATAAAAAAGACTTATAATGCTTTTCTGCTAAGCAATGCTCTGCTCATCAAAGATGTTACTCTAATAGAAAATAAATTATTCTGTGGCATAATACAGAGAAAAATAGTCAATGCATCTATGGTTTTTCCTTATGGGAAATGTGTACTGTTTTGCAATCAATTTTTCCTTATGGGAAATGTTTATGGTTTTTATTCATTTTAATAATGTTTTATTTATTTAGTACCATTGGTGAGGATGGAAATTATGTATAAGAAATATTATTTTAGTAAACTTTACGAAAATCACTTATAAGAAAATCATATATAAATCAATGATTTGAGATATACAGGGGAAATCTTAAGATCACAGTCTTTAGCTACACTCTTGAGTAACAAAAGCTTAAAATAACAATTGTGAGGCTGTCAAAAGGTGAACAGATGTAAATACCTGAATTCTTGATGGAACTAAATAATCTCGTGCACCTTCTGGTGTGGATCTAGAGAGTATTGGAGTTTCAATCTACCTTATGACCAAAAAGAAGTAAAGATCAACACAGGATAACAGCCAACAAAGTAGAAATAACAGTGGAGGCAAGAGACACAATAAGTCATTAAAGAGAGAAAATAACTCAAGTGATGAACTCACAGGATAGTACCTCCACAAAACCATGAATATCTTCTAGATATCTTCGAATGAGTTTAACCACTTTATGTCGCAGCAATATGTTGGAATTCATTTGCTGTCGCCTTAGATCAAGACATCGATACCTGTTAACAAGTAATTATAAGCAAAAGATCTCCCACAAACTTACATAATACAAATAAGAAGAGGTATTATGAAAAAAAAAAAAGAAGAAGAAGAAGAAGAAAGAAAGAAAGAAAAAGAAAGGACATTCACAAATTTTTCTCTTTTTCAGAGACTAAAGATAATAGAACAAATCCCAGAAAACCCAGGACCAGATAAAAGTAAATGCACCACCAACTATATGACATGAGCAAATTACAGAATAGAAGTCTATTTTCTTGCCAGATTGACAAGTAAACTAGTGAGAAGTTTTGACATCATAATGACCACACTTCTATGGGAAACCAACCAACATAAATATAAACAAGCAATTATGAGCATCATCGAACTTGATGGCTACTACCTCAAACGGATTTCCTCTTTAAGAGAATCTTTTGCATCATCGGCTGTAGTAACTAAGAATGGTAACTTTGAATTTACAGCATTTAACACTTGAACACTATTTGCAGCAACCTGCCACATAAATATACGTGTATAACTTTGGTAGATAGGTACAAAACAGTAAATAAAGAAAACATTTCAAACAACAGAAAACAGATCTTTAGGGTCCAGAAACCAAGTGGTTTAGTACAAACCATATTTCTAAACAGGCTAACAAGTAACAAGCAACGAACAGGGAGAATAATTGAAATAAAAAATTTTAAGAACTTACATACATAAATTAGAACCTTTTGGACAAGCAAATTGCCGCCAATCCAATAGGAAAATGAAATTCTTCTTTATTAATGAGATATACCTCAATGGAGCCCGTTTTCATTTTCTTGTTCATTGACTCATTTGGACGAGCCCTGACAATACCTTCAATGGCAACCACGTACTCAAGTCTCAGGTCATTGATAGCAGAATGGGCATCTGGAAATTCATCTGGAAGGGTCGTAACCTGAATTTCAATCTTAATAAGTACACATACCATGGTACAAATAACAATGATTGCAAAGTAATAAATACAGGAAGAATAATAAAAGTTGCAATAGTATGAATAACAGAAACTACAATAGCAGCAGTGATTCTAAAAGTTTTGATAGCGAAAGCATCATCATTTGTAATACAAAATGCTACTTTGAAATGTACAGAGTTAAGTAAACAATTAGGTAAATTTATAGTAATTATACAGCGAATTTCATATTGTTTCCCCCTAAAATCAGGTAAGCAAACTGGATTAGAAAAACCAACTATTGCAACAACCAATTACCTGAACAATACCAGTATGGTCTCTGAGATTAAGAAATGTAAGGCCACCATGGACCCTGTGAAGGGCAACCCACCCACAAAGTTGGACCCTTTTACCCACATCGTTTAAAGACAACTCACCGGAAAAAGCAGTCCTAGCAACCCATTCAAGAGACTCCTTGAGAGCTAAAGGTGGTTTAGCATTGGATGTGAGTGTTTCAGAAGCTGAAGGAGGTGGTTGTATTGAAGGGGATGTTGAAGCAGAAACAGAAAAGACAGTTCTGGTTCTGGGAAGTGCCCTGGGAATGGTACTGGAAACGGTGCAGAGAAAGAAGAGGGATGGCCTGGGGCGGAGGGCTGCCAAAGGGAAGGCTTTGAGGAGCAGAGCCATGTTACTCTTGAGGAAAAACTGGGACAGATTATGGGTACCCAATAAAAAATATCTTAAAAAAACCCGAAGAAATTCAAAACCTAAGCACAAGATTCAAGCTTAATGTAGAGGAAACAGATTGAAAAATCAAACAAAATCATGAATATATTTAAAAGAATCAAAATTTGCTGAAGATTCAAGCTAAGAGGAACACTTCTACCTATTGGTGATACTGTATGAAGAATATTGAAGAGGGAAAATAGAAGAATTGTAGAGTACCCATTGCCCCAAAGAAGATGAAGAGCGAAAGTGGAAGAAGATGTACAAGTACAACACAGCCCATCGACTACCGCCAGCAACAGGATGAAAATGGCTGCGTGAGAAGGAGATAACCCAATGGTGATTCTCTCA
Organism: Castanospermum australe; assembly: GCA_019955255.1. Lineage (NCBI taxonomy): Eukaryota > Viridiplantae > Streptophyta > Magnoliopsida > Fabales > Fabaceae > Castanospermum > Castanospermum australe. Next base: position 743,788 of record NSJW01000837.1, on the reverse strand, counting down.
TCAAAACGACGTAGGTTTAAGAGCTGATAAATTGGGCTGAAATTGGACATGAATGCAACAATGGTCGACTATTAATGGGCCTAAAGATCTAATATATGTATGTTGGGCCCAAATGACAGAACAAAACATGGCAAACATGTGTATTAATGGGCTTGGGCAAGTTAATTACTGGACCAAACATGGGTTTGGAGATAAAGAATTCGTCATGAGAAACTGGGCAACTGCTCTCTCCCAAACGTACCCAATCATTTGTCAGAATACTTATAAACGAAACTTCCAGATGATGGCATAAACCAATAAAGTATGTTATTTTTACAACTATTATCTATACTTCTCTTATTCACCTATTATTTATGATTAAAAAAAATTAAGTTTCTCTTTTTTTTTATTATCATTTAGGATAAGTATATAAAAAAAAAAATTTAGATCATCTCTTGACCATTATATTAAAAAGAGATTAATATAAAGTATAATATATTAAGATACATCATAATATATTATAAATCTCACTTTTTATATTTAAAATTTTTTGTATTTTTTTATTTAACAAGATACTCTCTTATTATTTCATTAATCACAAAGAATCTTAATAAAAAAATATAAAATTAATAGTAAAAATAACATTTTTTAAACCAAATGTCAAGCCCCTTTGTCACAATTATCCATATTAAAGACAAGTCTATAACTTGAAGTATGTATACACGTATTTGTGTGTCAGTTCTAATATTTGACTATTCAGACATAATGTGAAGGACACGATTTGTTTCTTGTAATTCTGTTATTGTTACAATTTAAAATCTTTCCGATAGATATGCAATAAAATATTGTCAACATCATCCTTAATTTGTTGCTTGTAATACTATTTGTGTTTCGGTTATGGATGTAAAACTCAGACATTTAATATATACAAACACGATATTTCTCATTTTTATTAAAGAAAAAAAGCATTAGTTAACTAAATCAATACACAAGCAATTCAACCAATGAACTTATATTAATTTAATAATACTCAATTTTATTAAGTTTCTTTGGATCTCTATCACAATTTTCAAAAAAATTAGTATAAAAGGGCACAAAACCATCTTATAAAAAACAAAGAGAATAGATAAATTAATTGAAGTATAATATAATGATTAAAATAAATGACATAATATAATAAGAGATGTCTATATATAAGAACTGTTATGAAACCTCCGCGAAGCAAACTAAGCTGATACAACAGCAGGCAACTGAGATTGAGATTACAAATACATACATACATACATATATATATATATATATACTGTTGCGAACCTCTATCGATCGAGCTGTATGTGAGAGTGAGGGAAGGAGTAGGGACTGTCGTTTTTGTTTTATGGATTTATTTAATTTTATGCTACAAAACCAGAGAAGGTGTTGGCTAACTCTTCGTCCCACTCACTCTTGGCACCTGCTTAGCTTCTATGGTCTTTTCATTTCACGGGCTGCTTCTGTCCCCAAGCTCGTGTCCAAAACTGTACATAAAAGAAGCCAAACAATTCCTTCATCCTTTGTCTCCATCTGTCACTCTCATACCCATTTCTAGCAGGTTGATCGTGCATTTCATATGGGAGCCACAGTTGATAGGGCTACTGTGGTTGAGACCTTTTAGAGACATTCACATCTTATTTCTTTAAATTGTTTCACCTACAACCATTAAGTCCCCAATTTATGTAGGACTTTGATCAATCTATCTATTTTTCTCTGTTGTCCTTTTTATTTTTTTTTTATCAAACTCTAAAGCTTGTATGAGTAAATTTATTTGAATGAAAACTAACAATCGATTCACTTTTGTGATCTTTATGTATAATGTGATTTAGTTTGCACAAACCTATCCATTACCAAGAAACCAATCCATGTGTTAGTTTACATTAACACAAAAATATGAACGAAAACCCCTCCTGAGTTGATTCTGGGTTGTTAAGACATCAGAAAAAAGAAGCAGTAAAAGAAGATTCTTGGATTATTTGTACTATATATTTATATTTATAATAGAATTTACCAGGTATTGTAGAAACAAACACACAATCTATGATTAAATTTAAATATGCTGAGGAAAATGAATTATATGTAACTGTGCTCATTCCTGTGAAAGAAATGAACAAAAGTAACTAGTTCTTATGATGACCGGCCTTCACGTGGATCTATTCTGCACTAACTAAAAGACAATTGGTTGATTAAGCTATGTAGCTAACGCAATAATTAACTAAGTAGTAGAGGAAGTGACAAACCATCTGTCAACAATTTTAAATTGATTGCTATAAGAGAAATTATTATATGTTATTAAAGTAATATTTTTTTCATTTTATATAAATAAATATAATATTAGTGTATAAAAATAATATCAAATCAAATATTATGTACTTATTTATTTTATATTTATTTGCACAAAATAAGAAAAAATGTGTATATAAAAATTTATTTATAAGAATACATAAGAATTCCTCTTATTATAATAATGTAGTGTTTCCTTGAAATTGATGTTATATATATATATATATATATATATATATATGAACAAATAGAAAGGCCCAAACAAGGCAAAAATCATAGCTGGTGTGTCTTTACATATAATTGTGAAACTATACCAGACATAAGCCATACCCATTATTATTTTTTGGAGAATGATGGTTACTACGAAATAAATGTTACTAAATTACTTATGAAAAGAGCAAAAGGAATGATCAGTTATTATTATTACTACTTTTAGTTATTTTTTATATTTAATTTGAATTCAGAAACTGTAAATGAATTAGATTGGCATGTCATTAATAAAATACGAATTCGTGTGAAATAACACTCCTATTATTTTTTTTATTAATTAAAATTTAGGTTAAAAGTAATGCATTTTAGTCAACTGTTAAGATAGGCTAAACAATCTATTACGGAAATAAGTAGACAAAATAAAGACTAAACTTATCTTTGTTCAGTTGTAAATATATGACAGTTAAGCAGCAAATTCATCCACCTATCACTTAACGCACTTCTTGGTGGCTTGGTGACTAGGCCTTGCCCATTATATTTAATAAAGAGTTCTCCTAATTAAAGAATGTGCCATTCAAACTAAGTTGAACCATTTTTAAATTTAGGTGGCTGGTACACTCCAAATTTTTAACTTTTTTTTTAAATATATGAAACAGAAAAGAACAGACAGCATCTTTATCTTTATCATTAAAAAAGAAAGGAGAAATGCTTTCCACAAAAATGATCATCCGGGGCACTACATAATTTATTCGCATTCGTATTCGTACAAGTTTTTATGATAATTTTTAATTAAACAAAGTAATTACGTGAGTTACAGTATTCATATTGATATTATTGAATTTTAATGCACTAAATTCACAGATGATGAAACAGTAACAAAGTGTAATATGAACATCATATGCTTGGACCCAGTTTGAATTTGAAAAAGCTATATATAGATGACATGTAGATGTAGATGTCGGTCAATTCTTATTAATCTGTATAGTTATAAGATAATTTTTTATATTATAAAATTGAATATATGTCATATTAATTATTTCTTATCTTAATTTACAAGATACATATTTAATAATATAATATAAAAAAATTATCTTGCACGCGGCGTAAATACCCCTAAAAAATATTTGATCTTGCACCACATTGATGATTAGACTCGGTTGGATTCTCTCTTTTTTGGTTGATTAGACTGCTGTATACTTTCTCACGAAACAAAAGTTGGCCAGTCTCGTTCATACCTTCATGCGTTTGGTGTTTTGTATTAGTTAATTTAAAAGACGGAGAAACAAAATATATAAAATATAATTAAAGGTTGTATAAACATCATAATTGAAGGGAAAATGGGAGCTATTCATGCATGGGAACATAATCAAGAAGATCTTGGACCTGCAGTTCTATCTTAAATAAAGTTTGTCGTGGACCCCAAGATCAAGTCATGTGCGCATTGAATCATGTTTTTCCATTGCATGATTGAAGAAAAAATATATATAAAATTCGACAATAATAAAAAAAAAGTAGATAAATATTTGTATGGTTGCAAATATAATTCTTTATTTGAATATATGAATAACTTATTGAATGTTTTTTAAATATTTTTTTATTTAATCTAAGTTATTGAAAAATAAATATATAAAAATAATATTAAATCTGACATTATATATTTATTTATTTTATATTTATTTATATAAAATAAAAAAAATAAAAAATAAATACTTTAAGAGTATAAAAAATTCTCTTAAATTTATGACAATCTCAACCCAGGAGTTTATCGGTATATCCAATATTGGTTGTTAAAAGAGACAAAGACATACTCTTCGGACAGCGCCAGTGAAAATACTTTTCCTAACTGCTATGATTATGTCTTTAACTATAACAACACGTCATATTCTTAGAACTCATAAAGTGATTAGCGAAGAATAACTATAAATTAACTTTCCCTAAATACAACCAACAAGACTTCTCTCACTAATTAAAATGACTACAAGAATCAAACACCGTAATTATACACTGTAAAAACCAAATTTTTTGAACCAGAGATCTTGAATTCAAATTCCTTTCTTTCCCATCATTAGTTAAAAAAAAAAAACCACCCAAAAGAAAAAAAAAAGTACTGCAAGACCAAAATTTACATACAAAGGAGAATTCACAATTTTTTTTTCACACTAGAGTTTCACTTTTGACTTACGCTTACACAGTAATCTATATTTATCATGCCGAAAGTAATCAAATCAAACGGTTAGCAATTTTCGACAGTGCTAAGGTGTCCCCTTGTTGGCGTAAGCATTCACCAGAGCCAGCGCGTTGCTCGTGAACTTCTTCACGGTCGTCACCCGATCACATACATCCGTCTTCACGGGGCCGTTCGGTATGTCCTCGAGTCCGTCCGTACACGTCTCCTCGTCCGTCAGCGCCGCGCTCATCCACGTCTGCACGTTGCTCATCTGGAACCTGAACGACTCGCTCCCGCCGCCGGCGGCTCCTATCTGCCGCATCTGCTTCAGCGAGCCTCGGATTTCGTCGACGGCGTCGTCCAGGTTGGTGAAGCAGTCGCGGAGGGCCGACGCGGCGCGGGAGTTGGCGCCGTAGTCGACTTTGCGGGTGAGGTTGGAGACGTAGGAGGCTATGCGGTGGACCTTGGAGAGGCTCACGGCTATGGCAACGCGAGCCAGCTGGCCGGGATTCTGCTGGACGGCATTGGCGTAGCGAGAGAGGGAGGTGTAGCAGAGGTCCGGGTAGAGCGTGGTGTTGCAACTTGAGCGGATGAAATCGTTGGCTCCGTCGTCGACGGTGGCGTCGGACCCGTCGCCGACGGCGGCGGTCGGGTGGAGATGGGAGAATGTGGCTGCGGAGAAGAGCAGGAGGAGGAGGAGATGATGAGGCGGTTGGGTTCTCATGATTGGTTATGTTTTGGTTTGTTTGTGTGAGAGCAAGTGCGAGAGGGTTTATGTAGGCAATAGTTTTGGACTGGAATTACTTTAGGCCCACTGTCATTGCCCACAATAACGAAAATGCCATCCACCACTATTTTTTTCTTTTACTAAAATATTATTAAAAAATATTTCTCGTGCACTATTTCTTTTAAATAATTTTCTACACATTCTTATTTAAAGAAAAATTAATAAAAATATATTAAAATATTTTTTTTTATATTATTATTTAAAAAATAATATATAAATAATATTATAAATATAGTATAAAAATAATATTATTAAAAATTAGTTATAAAATTATCGTCTGAACTAACCCCTCAAACATCCATTAAATTCTTAATTAAATGAACAATTAAAAAATTACTAATTTAGGTATAATCGATCTCACTAGCACCTCAAGCGTTCAATGAAGTTCGTTTAAGATTTATATATGGTAGCTTGTGAATTGTGATGCGTGTGAAAATTTCATTAAAAAAAATAATTATTTAAGTAATTATATATTAATGAAAAAAGTTTGAATTAACTTATGTTTCTATTTTTTTTTGGTGAAAAAGGCTTAAGTTGAAAAGAATTAAATAAGTGGGAGTAATTATTTATAAGAGTGTTTCAATGATAAACAAATTAAAATTTTAATAAAACAAATTTTACTTATAATATTAAGAATTTGATTTTATTAAAGAATAAATTCAACTAAAACTTCATTGATCATGTAAATCTAACTGGCTGCGAGTTTTATTGTACTTCAATTTCATCTCCAAATGTTCGGTGATATGTTCACATGTACAATATGTCAACGAAGTCATAATTGAAGCTCTTTTTTAAAATGCTAGTCATAACAAGTAGGAATTGTCTGTTGAGTTTTTTTTCTCAATTAGTTAATGTGGATAAAGATTAAGGTAATACAAACAAAAGATATATAATTATGGTAAATGTAAAACTATCTTCCTTTCCTGAATTTATTCATTTATGATGAAGGTCTCTTAATAGTAAATAATATATTTTTTATTTAAAAAAAGGTATAAATTTTCTTCAAGCAACGCTTCCTCCATAGAACCCATACAAAAGTTTTTTTATATTTTAAGTTGAAATGACAAAAACATTTTTTACGTCATTTTAAAAATTAAAATCGGACACATTTATACTAATCTTAAAAAAATGATAGAAAGTATTTGTAAGCTTATTAAATTTTAAGAAAAAGTTGCATAATCCACTCTAATATTCAAATAGAGAGCGAATGATGAGTAATGAATAATTAGTATCCCCCTAAACAAACAAAATAACCATTTCAAAGGAATAAGAAATCTAACTTGATAAATTAGTTGACAAAAACTTGGTTATCATTTTGTATTGATCTTTTTTTTTAAATATAATCTCGCTTGAGATGAGACAGTCATTCTTTAAAAAGTATTTTACAACATTATCGATAGGATAGGATTTTGCATTATCGAAAGAGACAAGAAACAAAATAATAATGGGCATGCGTAAGTAATTATAGGGGAAGAAGAAGGGCATTGCTTGGTGTGGGGACGCTACATTTATAATAATAATTTACGTGACAGCGAGTGGAAGCAACGAAACCGCATTGGCATGCCGTTGCTCGGTGGCCGTGCCCACTTCAGTTTTGCGGCTAGTTGTGGGATATGGGAATCCTACGAATCGACCATCACTGATCACTCCATCTCCAGATCAACGGCTCTCAAACACTTCATCTCACACAATTCAGAATCACATATACACGCACACCCTTCACCATAATCCACTATTCCAATTTCAAATCACACTCTGTCCATAGTTTCTGCTTTTGTGCTGCTTTTATTTTGTACAACATCTCTACCCACAAATCAAAACATTCAAGTGGTATTGCCTATTCTACGTACAGACAGGAGTCAATGAAAATTCCAATTATGGTGAATTGTTGTTGAGGCATTGTGATGGCCTCCACTAGCACTATAACAACGTCAATGGGCAACAGCCTAACAAAGCAACAAAGACTTAGCCCAGCAGGTGAGGTGGCCACTTTTTCTCAGGTCGGTTTAGGATGTTGGCTTGGAAGTTGGGGAGGTGAATCAGCATAATATTTCACACACTTGCCCACTATGGCCCAAGCGTGAAACTTTTCCTCCACTCTTTAAGCAAATACTTGGTTCTCTTCCCTTCCATTCACACTATTCATTTTCTGCCTCTTGCCTCTGCGCAATCATTTTTTGCCTGCCCTGTGCCAGTCAACTTTCCCCAACATACACAATTCTTCCCCCATTTAGGGGCTCTCTGCTCTGGTCTGAACCAATTGTGAACTCTGAGCTTAGGCATTGTGGGAAAGTTCAGCACTGATTACATTTACACTTAAGAATAAAGAAACAACTTGTGTGTGTTGTTGAAGTGAAAACCATCAAGTTGGTAAAGTTTGAGATAAATGCTGCATGTGCATTTGGCCTGATTATTTTCTTATCTTTAAGGTAAAGCACAGGGGAGCACAAAAGAAAAAGCTGGCGTTCATGAATCATAATTGTGATGCCCACCATTCAAGCAACTCTTTGCTCCAAATTTTAAGTACAGGTTTCAAGGACAATGTAAGTTTCTTCGAAAAAGCTAGAAGACTGTGGCATGTTCCTTAAGCGAAGCTTTTCGTTTTGCCCTCTAAAACCCCGTCAACTGTAACTTCAATTCTGACTTTGAGAGGTCAAACAACAAACAGTATAGCTAGTAGAGGGAAAAAAGAAAGAACAACCATAATTTTGATTTGAAAAACAGGAACTCTCCAGGTGAATCCATTTGACAACAACATCTTCACAAAATAACGAGCTCAACGGCGCAATTGACTCTTTTTTTTTCTCGAGAAAAGAAAAGGAGATGAGCAAGAGAACTTTTCCGATTAATATATGTACTTTTTTTTTTCTAACACACTGTTTACATTTAGTGAAACAACTTTTTAAGTATCCTCTTGAAATTACATAATTTGTATATGAAATGTGTAATTAATTAGGCATACTTTCACATATTCAAATCTTGATTTTGCAAATATTTGGGTCCAGGCCACGAGCAATTTTTCTTCTTTTTAATATTTGAATCCTACAATCTCGATATGGATAGTTTTATATTAATCGACGAATTGCGTGAGTAGCATTCTTATGAAAGAAGAAAATAGCATGCATTAAGTCGCGAATGTAGGTATTAGGGAATAAGTATAACGGCCATTTTTATTATTCATTTAGGTTTCGAATATAGGTATTAAAAATAATTTGATTATTTTAAAGTAAGGAGTTCATTTTAAAAACTAATAAAATGAGAAATGTTAATTATTGATGATAAAATTAAAGAATTAAATTTTAACAACATCATAACTTGTTATATATGTCTATATATTTTATTATAATGTCAATTATTAATTTTTTCACTAATAATTATAAATTTTTATTTTATTCACAAAAATAAATATCTTACAGAAGTTAAATCCATTAAGAAAAAGACTCTTATGACTTTTACCTTTTGTTTGGATGAGTAGAAAGAAAATGTGAGAGGAGAGAAATTTTTGAAATTTGAATTGAAGTGAAAACTTAAAGAGAAAAATTTAAATTTTTTGTTTCTTGAGTTTTCTTTTTTTCTTACTTTTCTCTTTATTTTCTCTTCAACCAAGCAAGTTTCTCTCCTATTTTCTTTCTTTCATTCCAAACAAAGAGTTAGGTGTGGTGGATCAACTTTTGTGGTCATTGTCTATGCATTGATTGCATTCTACGTAATCAAGCACATAGATATACATATCATATAGTTCTGTTATGGATAGATAGGAATCAAAGGAATGACAATTGAGATAAAGATGGGAGCTGTAATATTGGTCTAAATATCAGGTACTGTAAAGGGTAGATAACTTGGTTTCATATAGATAAACCTAGTGGCGGAGTTAGGACATTTATCTTGAAGGGACTAAGAAGAAAAATGTTAATGTATTTATTTTATTTTATTTTAACCTACCCTAAAATTACTTTTATCTAATAAAATTGACATATTTAAATATATTATTTGAGAATTTCATCAAAATATGGTTTAATTGAATGGAAGATTTTCATTTGAACATGTAGTTCTAGAAGTTATTGTTTCTACACTAAACTCAACAGACTTTACAAGTAATAATGATCTTGATTATAATTTTTCACAATTTAAATATATTTATTGTCTAAGAATTAATTAGATATTGATATATATTAATTATGATAATTTTATACATTTTATTGCTCTACATAAAATGTTTGACTTAAAATGTGAATTTTTAAAAATCAACACCAAAAGTAAAAAATTGTTATAACAAACATTTAAACCGTTGAAAAATAATAAAAAATAAAATGAAATAAAACGATAATATGAATAATTAAGATAAGAGAAAACTCATATTTTTTTTATATTTATATAACTAAAATGATTTTATCAACACTATACAAATAACATTAACTATGTCAAAATTACTTTTTAAATAAAAATTTTTATTTAAAAATTTTTACTATAAGTTTATTTCTTAATAAAATTAAGTTTGTAAAATTAAATTCATGTAAAATTTCGTTTACGCAAAATCTAATTCAATATACAAAATCTAATATTTTTGTTTGAAGAGGCCAAAATTAAATTTTTCAAAAAAAAAAAAAAGAAGAAAACGTAACAACTAATTGTTTGAAAAATTTTTGGGATGCACATATAGCCGCCCCTAGATAAACCCTTTCGTGTGGATCTCTAAAGCTTTGAGATGACCCCTCAGCGTACGCACATCGACCTCATTGTCGAAATCAAAACATAGAGAAGCCGGGCCAATAAGACTCCATGAATGAGGGATAATTACAAAACTTCGCTGTCAATTATCTTCGTTTGAGTATGAATCCTAGTGGGTCTAGTTTGAATTATTGAAGCCATTTTCATTCGACCAACAAAAGAGCCAGAGATATGGAAGAACCTCTTAATTATGACAAGCCACTCTATCAATGTGAATTGAGAACCTGGCCTCTTATGGATACTAGCATAAAAAATTAAAGACAAACAGTTCGCCATAAATTTCGTCTAGCCTGGCCTTATCAAGAAACCTAATGGCCATATGCGTGGAATATGATATTGATAGCAACTCCTTCCATCCATCTCAAACACTATAGCACTTGTTAAGGCTACGTTTAAATTGAGGAGAATAAACCTTTCCTTTCTCTCCCTTTTCTATTAATTCTCTTCCAAATCCAAAGTTCCAAACATATTCTAAAGTTCCACCAGAAAGGAATTATGAAATCTGTTACTAAGCAAGTGAAGTCGAACTAAATCATTTCTTTTCTTTGTTTCAGCGCATCCGGGGAAACGGTTTGAGCAATCCTTTTCTTTTCTTTCAAGACATCAGTTGAATCACAAGTTATTATAAAGTTTATGATAGATTCTACAGGAAGACGGAAAGAAGAAGACAAAATAAATTTTCTTTAAAAAAATTATTTCCAAATCAAGCATAATATATTATATCAGTTGGTAATCACATCTCGGATACCAATAGTAACATCTTTAGCTGCATGGCCTCTTTCACTTTTTTGAACTTTGCATGGTGCTGATGATACTCTTCAAGCTCTTTCTCCAACTTTTCAATGAACTGGCTAGCTTGCCTGCTCAAGGGATTGCTCATACCTATATTTCTCCAAGGCCTGGAAATTTTAAGGTGTCATAAAAAGTTAGAAACTATCAGCGTTTATGCAAAAAGAATGGAACTAAAAGATTTTACAACAAAATATATTCCATTGTAAAACTATGAATCAGCAAATGTAGTTTTTTTTTTTCCTTTAGGATGTGTTTGAAATTATTAAAATTAGGATTAAATTGAATTGAGTTGAGTTGAATTAAATTAAAATGAATTAAAACTTAATATTTATGTTTGGAATTCATTTTAAAAAATATGATTTGAATTAATTTAGAAATCAATTTTTATGTTTGAAATACATTAAAAAAATAAACAAATTGATTTTATTTTAAGAAATTTACATTTTTACACTTATAATATATGATTATTATATCTTTATTAAAGGTATAATAGCAAATTTATATAAAATCCACTAAAATTTACCAAAATTCTATCATTTTTAAGAAGATTTCTAAACCAACTTAATTAAAATCTATTAGATTTTTATGGATTTTTAAATCATATATTAATTTTCATTTTATAACTTTTCAAACAAAAAATTTAATTTACAAATAAAATCAAATCATAACATTTATCATTCTAAATATACCCAATTAGCATTTGCTAACTAAGAGAAAGTTAAATTTGAACTTTATTTCTCACCTTTGGTGGAGAATAAGGTTTACCACCTGATGACATCAGCCATTACTCAAGTGGCCAGCACAAGTAGTTTTTGAACACCATATCTACTCAATCAAATTAAGCACCTAGCCTTTCATTTCTCACAAAAAAAAAACACAAGGCTTACTACTACATATGTATCTAAATTAGCAAATCGACAGGCACTAATGTATCCGTCAATCCGTATTTTTTATTTTTTTTATCATTATATTATGAATAAATATTCATATGTAATTATATCTAACATAATAATATATTATATTTAGCTTTTTTAAAGTGAAAAAGTGTAAATTTACATTTTTAATATATAAATATCTTTAACTATATTATATTTAGCTTTTTAAATTATTTTTTTTATCATTATATTATGAATAAATATTTATATTTAATTATATCTAACATAATAAATAATTATATTTAACTTTTTTAAAGTAAAAAAGTGTATTTTTAAAATCATGGGATGTGCGCAATTAAGACCAGAAAAGGGAAAGAGTGAAAGAACGTGGAAATGTATGAGTAAAGTGAAGATTATAATTTTATCCCTTTACAAAATATCTTTAACTTAATTTATAATGACAAAATTGAAAAATAATAATTTTGAGACCAAAAGAAGGGAGAATCCCCTTCATATATAGTATAGATAAAAGAACATTAAAGCCTCAATGAAAAAACAAAAAATATAGCTTCCTTTAAAATATAGTGCGGGGGTGGAGCTCCTTGACATTGCTTTTAGCTGCAATATGTTAAGGCATCAATTCACAGCAGTCCACAAACTTCTATGGCTAACCATATTCATGAAATATAGTGGATATTTAATAAAACGAGCAGAAGAAATACTGTTGATTAATATTAAAACACTATAAAATATACAAATAATTCCTATCAACCTAGTTTAAGATCATCTCGAAAAGTTGGCTACTGTTATAACTTCAAATTTTAAAATTGAACGGTTTAGATCCTTGTATAATTTCAACCCTTTAATATTACAGTATATAAGATAGTGTCATGCACTCATGCTTGATAACTGATCGATTAACCACCAACCCTCAAGTAGATTATTTTTACACTTTTAGAATGCGCACTTGAAAGGAAAAAAAAGAAAAGAAAGGGAAAATACTACCTTCTGGGTGGCAGGAAAAATACGAATAATCCAATATCAGATACCTTACTGTATCATACATTTGGCCGATGAATAACAAACACGGAGCTGAAATTACCTTCTCCTTTGATAGTGTATCTAGTGGTGACATTATTTTTGGCTGTACGTAGTTCTTTCCACGGTAAAAATTAAATGATTGTATTGTTGGGCTTGATGTCAATCACAATGCCTTTGCTCAGTCGAGCAAGCTCTTCAGCATATTCATGAAACTGCCCTGGTTTGCAAGGCTTGCAGATAACCTTTACTGTCTCATTCTTCTTCCAGTGAAGATCGACGCAGGTTTAGAACTACCCTACCAGACACTTCTCCTCTCCCAACTGGAACATAGTGTCTTTTTCTTTTGGTACATCAAATTTCCTTAGCTTCTTAATCAACCATGTTTCCTTTCTTTTGGCCTGTAGATTTTTAAGTTTAAATGAATGATTCTAAGTTTAGAAAAGGAAAAACTAAGGGGAAAAGGAAGAATGCCTCTTTCCAGCCTATCTAAGGCACTATATATATCTGTACGACTGGGATGAAGATACCAAAAACAAGTTCAAACATAATGACGTCTATTATCCAAGTGACGTATACTGTGATATTATACTAATCAGCAAAGTAACTGAGAAACTTCACATTCTAAGTACCAATGTCTTAATGAAAAACATAACCTCACAGAAACCTTCCCCAATACAAAAATATGCCCAACTATTGTAACAGGCACGTAATTTTCAGTTGAAAGTATTCCCATCTTAATGAAAAAATAAAACTACACCAAGGCCTTAATTTCAATAATATGTCCACCTGTAGTAACAGACTGGTAATATTCAATGCCCATATATATAACAAAGAGTAGATATTCCAGCTTGAGCATTTAATTAAAACAGCAGCACTTTCAATTAGGGATTATCACAACAATGTCGATACTAAGTAGCAAACTGGAGAATGTATAAAAACATATAGATGATAAAATCATAAAAGTAATTTATCAATCACAACAATCAAGCAGCTGAAGCAAGGTACAAGCAACAAAGAAAGCTTCAAACGAAAAATTACAGTTAAAAAGAAATCCAACCTTTTCAAGCTTATATCTAATTGGAAAATATTTTGTGCACACTATTTTCTTACACGTTTGCTTATACCTACTTATTTGGAACAAAAAAAAAAAAAGATAGAGTGAATGCGTTGGATTGTACGTTTCTCTTGTTTTATTATCCAGAAAAAAAAATAATGTAAAAATAGTGTAATAAAAATAATGTGAAAATGACATTGTTGATTCTAACTTCTGGATTTCGGGAGTTCATCTTCTTTTTTGCCTTCAAACGGTAGAATCTGAGCTCATTCACTTTAGCCTTTCTAGACATTTTGACCTTTTTCTTCTTCTGGTTCTTTTTGGTGGAATTACTATATATTATCAGGTGTATTACCCAGAGAGAGACGTATAAAATCATTATCTGTCTTCAGCTCAATTGATGTATATATTACTTATGTATCTGGGAGGTATCCAAATTCTCAGAATACCCCTTGCTTTAGAAGATGTTTGATCTCTGCATAAAAAGAAAACCTGATGGAGAAGATACAGAGGGCATTCTTGAAATATGCCTTGCTGTACTGTAGGTTCTTCGATGTATGCACCAATGAGGAGTAAAAGACTGGAAATATGAAGTTGCAGTAGGCAATGATGCAACAGTTGGAACATCTTCAGCGAGACAGCATAACCAGAATAACCCATCTCTGCGTGGGGAGAATATTAGTCTATATTCAGAAGCTCTACAAAATGATCAGGCACTAGGACAAATAATCTTCACAACAATCTCAAAAAAGAAAAAGAACACTAGGACAAATAATGTTCACAACAATCTACATAGGGGAAAAAAACTGTGTTTACTACTTGAGATCTAGGAAGGACAGTTCCCATTGAGGATAATGGAGACACCAACCTCTTTTATTGTTCAATAAAATGCAGATTTATTTGTTAATAGCTACAGCCCTGTCCATTGTTATGATCAACAGCTAAAGGCAATGCATGAGCATGGGGTTAGAGCTTTTGCAAAGTATATATTTTGTTGGGTGATCTCCATTGTATAACTAGCTTTCCCATATAATACACTCAGACACAAATTTAGAACACAGTCAAAACATATATGACGCTTCACAATCAATTCCCTCATTCCCATCATAAGCCTCTTTATTTGCAATGCTCCCCTCACTCTCCACGTGTCCCCATCACATGCCCTCATTATTTCTATGTCTGACCCGCTCAGAAAACTGGACCCGAATCCGGTGTCATTAAGCCACCTCTGCATTGGACTCCGAAAACCAACCAGTGCTACACCTCCACGTGGCGCATACCTATTGGACACGTTACTGGAATCCAAGGACGCTTTCTCGTTTATATAATAACCTCGACGGTTTCCTCTTCGCCGTTCCACTTCGCATTTTGCAGTAACAGATAGAGAAGGAAAAATGACGCGGAATGCTCTCTCCTCTGTTCCCGTGTTTTGCGTCCTCACCATACTCCTCCTCCACTCTCTCCCCTCAACCATCACCGGCCACGACTACCCCGACGTCCTCCGCAAGAGCTTGCCCTTCTTCGAAGACCAGCGCTCCGGTGAACTCCCCGCCGACCAGCCCCTCCGATGCTCCGCGACTGGGCTATGCACGACGGCGCCACCGCCTGGGTAAATAGGCTCCCCTTTGGTTCTCAATGCAGCACCTTTCCAGTTTTCCTGTCCTGCACAGCTGTTTCTTTCTTCCAGGTGGACTTGACCGGCGGGTGCTACGATGCCGGCGACAACATCAAGTTCGGGTTCCCGATGGCGTTCACGACGACAATGCTGTCGTGGAGCATCATCTATTTCGGGAAGAGCATGGGGCCGGAGCTGGGAAACGCCCTGAAGGCGGTGAGGTGGGACGGACTACCTGCTGAGGGCGACGGCCAAGGCCGGCGTGGTTTTCGTGCAGGTGGGTGACCCGTACTCGGACCACAACTGCTGGGAGAGGCCTGAGGACATGTTTACGTTGCGCACGGTTTAGGTCGACGGGGCCCACCCCGGCTCTGACGTGGCAGGGGAAACGGCCGCTGCACTAGCCGCTACGTCCATTGTGTTCAGATCACGTGACCCCGCCTACTCTACATTGTTCCTCGATCGAGCCGTTACGGTGGGTCACTCTCATCCCATGCTCTCTAGTCTCTTCATCTCTATTTCTTTCCTTTTTTTTTTAACCGTGAAAATGAAACTCAACTGTGCGTGGTAATGGCATCGGTGAGTTAGAAAAGTGATTTGTGAAGAGCAAAACAAGAGAGACTTTCGCTCACGGGGGACACGAGGAAATGAAACGAACAAATCACTTCTGTCCCCATTCCATTCCATTCCACCGAACGAAAACATCACTTTACCGGGAATTGGATATTCCTTTTTCCTTTGTGTTTTTCTGGGTTTCTCATTTTTCCGTTAAAATATCGCGAGAAAATGACCGTTGGTGGTTTGGGTGCAGGTGTTCCAGTTTGCTAACAGGCACCGTGGTGCGTACAGTAGTAGCCTGCGCCGCGCCGTGTGCCCTTTCTACTGCGACTTCAATGGCTACCAGGTATTTATGTATCATTGCAACAGTTACAAAATCTATTGATCGAACCCTAGCCGTCAGATTAGATGACTTTGTTATTACTATAAAATTTAGTGATTAAAAAAATGATTGCTTGGACGAGTTGCTGTGGGCAGGGGCGTGGTTGCACAAGGCCTCACGTAGGCGGCAGTACAGAGAATACATTGTGAGGAACGAGGTGTTGAGAGCTGGGGACACCATTAATGAGTTTCGTTGGGATAACAAGCATGCTGGGATTAATGTCCTCGTTTCCAAGGTAACATTAATTAAAACCCATTGTCATCATTGTTTACTTGTTCATTAGTGGTGCCACTCTTCATTCCCGACTTTAATTAATTACTTAATATTGTAATTTTGTTTATTTATATATTATTATGATTGTTACTAAAATGAACTGTCTTGTGGGTGGTTATCAAAATGCTTTTGTCTTGTTTTGTCCTTCCTGTCTTGCGTCCCTCGTTGGGCATGTGGGGCCACAGTGTCACCCATCTCATTCATTCAATCTAGCTGGTAGCCGCAGAATAGAGGGAAAAAAAACAAAGTCTGCACATCGCGTGGTGCGTGCAATGTCGTTCACTTTCATCCACGAGGGACTTTCAATTCCTATTGGTCCCTACCCAATCTGGACATATATCATAATATTAATCATTGATGATTGATCATCAGTGATTAATAATTAATATTGTTTTCACGACACTATAGCTTCACAATTAGTTAAGCTTTTATATCTAAGTTAGATTTAAATCATCTTAATTATTTGCGTACAATTTAAGAATAGAGATGGTTGTAATACACTATGTAAGGAACTACATTTGTTGAACAGATTTTACATTTTCTAGATAAGGATTTATTGTTGTGTTTATTACTCTTTCTTAAAATGATAAATTCTTGTGCAAAAAAAATGAGTCCGAATCCATCCAAATTTGGTAGAATAGAGGAGACTCAAATATAGATACTAAGTAGTTAGTCGTAAACTTTGATGTTTTTTTTTTTGGGTCGTGTAAAAAAAATGTAAGAGAGAATAAAGAATTTTAAATTTGGCATTCTCTTACTGGTGGGTCATATAAGGAATCTATGTCATAGTGAATAAGGTTGTGTGCTATATGTATGGTACAACTGGACAGGGAATGTGAATACAAATTGCATTATGAGAAAAGCTTTATCCATTTATTCACTAGTATGAAAAGCGTCAAGATAGCAATGAGAAAAGGGGTGTGAAATGCTGATGGTGGCATGCATATGATATGAAATTGTCAATTGCATTTTTGGGTTTAAGGTGGGCACGAGCTTTTGTTATGAATACAATCTGGACATTCCCTCTAATAATTGGAAGTTGGATCTAAATCACGCCACTGAATTTATTTATATACTACATTGATATATGAAAGGGGCAACATTATAAGTAGGATTAGAATTAGGGTGGTGTAGGGCTAATGTGCTGCCTCTTCAATCAGAACCAAATTCGTTGGCTAAAGTGTGTGGCCTCCATCGTAAACATTTGGAACAAAAAAGTCTTGCCCTTAATTATTCTCACGCTTTTAGATCTAGCAAATGGATGGGGCCCATTGTCAGTCCAGTTTACTGCTCCATGCATGTGCATAAAGGCTGGGACGATGGGTCTTCCCATACTCTTACCCATTCTTTTCTCGACAATCGCTTTCCCTCAAACACGATTGTGACTTCTTGTTTAAACTCTCGTCCCTATCACATTTCTTGCATTTTTTATACTTGCATAAGCTGGCCATTCTGGTACATTTTCTTTTATCAACCTAGCCCCTGTTCTGTAACCATACTTGCATACACATTGTACATTTTATACTCACAGAAAACCAAAAAGGCAAAAACATTAAATATGGTTATCTATGTGCATCCATGTATACGAGTTCATTGGGTTTTGCACTTATTCTGTTGGGTTAGAACTATTGGAATGGCTCATATATATATACACCTTGGCTTATGATAAAATTGGAACATTGTAGAAATGAGTCAAAGACTACATTTTATTTTCAGCAGGAGGTGTTAATGGGAAGACCAAACTATTTTGAGTCGTTTCAGCATTACGCAGATGGATTTATCTGAACTACATTGCCTAGAATTTCTAATCCTCAAGTTCAATATTCTCCAGGTATAATTTAATTTCCTCTCTATGTTCAATTTTTCCTTTTTCTAAAACACCCTGTTGAGAAAAGTGATTCTCAGGTGCTTATGGCGTTTAAACAATTATTATGAGACCTATATGTCAAAAGCCAATAATTATGCCCTGCCTTTGATTGTGATTTTGTTTACAATTGAATTGGAAAGGGGGGCTTATCTTCAAGGCTGGAGGAGGAAACATGCAGCATGTAACGTCCCTGTCTTTCCTGCTTTTAGCCTATTCTAACTATTTGAGCCAAGCCAATAAGGCCGTGCCATGTGGCGAGACCACGGCCACCCCAGCTTTGCTCAGACACCTCGCCAAACGCCAGGTACACTTGATTTCACCTCGTGGGCCCCATCACGAGCTTCACTTCACCGTTGTCCTGGGACGAATTTTTAGTTTTCAGCATCAGACGAAATTAACGGCTACAATTTGTCCTTTCTCAGTTTAAGCAAATGACCTCAACTCGCCCCACCACGTGAAAATATGGGCAAAGTGGTAATATTATTGGGGTTTTGGGGGTAATGTTGTAATGTGCTAGTTGCACGTGGCTTCTATTTCCTAGGTGGACTACATTCTTGGGGATGTCGTACATGGTTGGATACGGTGCACGCTACCCGCAGAGGATACACCAACGGGCCAGCTCGCTTCCCTCGGTGGCGGCTCACCCGGCCCACATTGGCTGCAAAGCTGGATGTCGATATTTCCTAAGCCCGAATCCAAACCCAAATGTGTTGGTTGGAGAGGTCGTGGGTGGGCCCACCAATAGCAACAGATGCTTTCCCTGATTTCAGGCCTTTCTTTCAGCAGCCTGAGCCCACGACGTACATCAATGGCCCCCTGGTGGGCCTGCCCTCTTTCTTTTCAGCCCACCCTTGAATGCCCCCAAGAGAGAAAAAAAAAATCACAAAGGGAAGAAAAATTGGGGCAAAAAAAAAAAAAGAAGACCAACATGTTAGTAATACTGTAATAGCATTGTGATTTGTGGATGTTTCCTATGAATTAAGAGAAGTGATAGTGCAATTTGTATACAAAAGAATTTTATGCAATAAGTACAAGTCTATAGAAAGTTTAAGCAGTAAAGAGGTTGGGTGTTTCCACCGTCTAATGCAATCTCTCAAGCAGTTTACACCATACACTATTCTCTAAGATTTCACTAACAAAGTTGAGAGTCTTCATCTCTGATTCTACTGACATGGTGACTGAGAGGAACATCACTCACCCTATTGTCATGCTAGGGAGAAAAAAGAAGAAAATTGGCCATTCAACTATTCGAGATTCTTTAAATATAGATCTGAACCCTGAGCTTTTCTTTATTATGAAGAAAATTGGCTATTCAACTATTCGAGATTCTTTAGCATGATGAGATAATCAGTGAAATACAATTCACACGCTTCACTAGTATCATAAAAGTTTTCAAGTCAGTTGCAACAACCTAATTATATCAAGATCTAATGAGAAACATTATGATGTCCTTGCCAAGAATATAGGAACTGAAGAAGATACGAACCTCACTACACTTAGCCTGGAGGAACCTTTTGGATCTCTTTTCTTACAAAATTCCTAGCACGAAGGAAAGAAAATAAGTAGCAAATAGTTTTTCTTTGGTTCAAAAAGCATATACTTTTTTTTTTGGTCTGCAAAAGCATTTGGTTTTGTAAGTTCTGACACTTTTGAGTTCTAATTCGGGCCAAAGAAGTTGGCCTCACATTGATATTGTTATTTTTTTTGGGGTTTCCTTACATTGATCTTCGAATCAGTCAATAAGTGACCCATAAGGCCCTTTATGGGCTTATAGTAGACGTGGTAAGGCAATCGCAATATTCCGCTGTGGACAGGCTCGTGGTTCAATTGTAAAAAGCGTACAGGTTTGATGTCCCGTACCAGAGTTTGATTCCAGATGGAGACATTCCCAAAACTCCCCATCCCGTACCCTCAGATAAAAAAAAAAACTGCAATATTCCGCTATAGCGCATTTTGCCAATAGAAACAAGTCTTTGTTGCTTTCCTTTTCCTTAAAGCGGCAGTGCAGTTTTTTTTTTTTCTTTAAAAAAAGTTTAGGGTGAGAGTATAATAATATTAACAGATGATTTCTCAAAATAAAAAAAAGGAGTATCAAAATAATTTTCATTAATTAATAGTTTTTACATAAATATTTGATTAACGATTATAATCAATAAAATATAATAATTTATAAAAGAACATAGAACACAATCTCAAGCAATCAAGAGAACCACTTTATTTTCATGCGGGTAAGAGTTGAAGGAGATCAACACAAAAAGGAAAAAACAAAAAGAAAGAAGACACTAGCTAACGGATAAAAAAAAATCTTGATTAAAAAAGAATATTACTAATTAAGAAATACATGTATTTTTTTTCTGACTCGTTGATTTTTGGTTTTTGAATTTGATACATTGAATGTTAATATTTAATTAAAGTGACATGATTAAAAAAAGAAGAAAAATAAGAAGGAAGATTTAAATAAAAAACACGAATATGGCATTTGATTTGTGCGACACTGTAGCCAAAGGCTACAAGGCCAGCGGTCCCTCGCCTTATCAGCAGAGGCCGAAAAGGTTAGGACAAAGCGGGGGCTCAGAATCAGATACTAACACAAAAGAGTAGCAGCGTTTCCAGAAGAGAGAAAAAAACAAAAAGTCTCGCAAGCAAAATGCTACAACTTGACCACAAACAGTGAAACACGAGCACATGACAATAGACATATTATTATGTTTTGAGAGCATCTATGGCAGGTAATTGATGACCTCCAAACACTAGACTGCGGAGTACTCCTTGCAAACACCACTTTTATTTCATTTTCACACCAGAAACCACAAACTGGGATGAAAGAGGGTGCACCACAGACACAGCACAAGTGAATGCCGCCGGCTAGTAACGGCTCATGCCACCGCCCACCGCCGGAGCTGCCATGACGCCGCGGCTTTGCAATTGCACATTCCCATCCCAACCTAGAAGCAGCAATTGAAGCACAGAGGAGGTCCCCATATTCAGCACTTGAACATATGACATAATCCAAGAAGCAATAATACATGATGGAAACAAATTAAAAATCCATGAGGAAATAAAGAGTTATCTCCTTAAGTTATGTTTGAACGGGATGTGAAAGAAAGATATTTAAAGAAAAAAGAAAAAGAGATGAAGGAGAATAAAATATTAATTAATAAATTTATCTTTTCGTATTTAAATATTTTAAATAGTAAAAAATTCTCAAAAAAAAAAATAATCAGAGATGATTTTATTTAAAAATTCTCACATTTTTTTTAAATTAAAACTTTTAAATAAGAGACTTACTGTAAATTTCTTCATTTACTATTTTTCATTCCTAATACTCATTCAAACGTAGCACAAATAATAATTTACCTGCAGAGACGTCGAATCCACGGGCTTTGAGCTCACGATAGTGTTGGCAAATGGAAATGTGGGGGCAGAGGCAACTCACCAAACAATCACCGGCTTGGCTGCCCTGAATGCTGTAGAGCCTCCTCAATTTGGTACGGTAAATGCAAGCGTAGAAGGACAAAAAATGAGTAAAACCACCGAGCATGTAGTAAAGTGTTCCTTGCAGACAACAAGCTGCATTCCATTGCCATTGCCAACACACCACAAATTAATATCTCATTCAAGAATACCTTGAGATGCCAATTCATTTTAAAAAATATATTACATTTCACACAAATTATATATATATATATATATGTAGTATATGACACTTAATTAATTGAGCTTACAGGTTGTTCCTCTATCTACGATCTCCGCGATCCTTCCGAAACTGACACACGGACACCAGATCGTGAGGCAACCTGGCACGTGACATCACAAGTGAAAATGGAATCATCAAACTTAATTGCTTCATATATATATATAGTGGTATTGGTAAATTAAGATGAACAAGAGAAAGAATATTGAAGCGCAGAAGAAGAAGAGTTACAATTGCCGCAGTCAGAGAAGCAGTCGCATAAGCCAGTGGACCATGATCCAACGGCAGCCATGCTTGAATAAAGGGTTTAATTAATTTCTGTCTAGTGAATATTGAAGCCTCAGCCTCTATGGATCCTTTTTAAATAAGAGAGAGGGGATGTTTGGATTAGGAATTCTGCGGGCTAGCTGTTCACTTTTTTTGCAAGATTGCAATATCTTCTTATGTGCTCTCTCCGTTTCATTTAAGGTTTTTTTTCTTTTTTTTTACAAGAATATATTAAGAAAGTTAATAAATAGAAAATAATAATTATATTTAATTAAATTACATTTTTTATTAAAATATTTATAATGCTACTACCTCATTTATCTTTTTTTCTTATTTTATTAATTTTTTTTATTTCATTAATACTTTCTTTCTTCTTTCATTAATCTATAAGTACCTAGAGCAATCAATAAAATGTTCTTTCAAAATTTTTATTCTGTCAGCAAATATTTTTTTTTGTCAAATTGAAATTCTTCTAACGCCAATGTTTTCTAATATGAAAATGTGAATATTTGTGACTTCTCACCAAAAACTATTTTATAAAACACAAGGTTTCTTAAGGCTAAAACATTACTACGTTTGATTCTATATATTTATATTATTATAAAGGAAATTTTTTCTTTAGTCTTAAATTTTTTATTTAAAAAGAAAATATTAATAACTAATTACATACAAATAGAAAAAGAGATAAAATTGTAAACGCATACATTTTTTTTATAGTTACATTATTATAATTACTTTCAAATATATAAAAAGTTATCTTTTGCTCAAATTTTCAATCTTTCATTGATGACTAATTAAATACAAATAGAAAAATAAATAAAATTGTAAACATATACATTTTTTGATAATTACATTCTTTAATTACAATTGCTTTTAAATATACTAATTATTTGAATGTTAAATGAGAATAAATCACTTTCTAAATTAAAGATAAACAAATTTTTAAAATTGTCTAATTCATAATGTTATTAATTAATATACAAATAAAATAAATTTGCAAATCTTAACAATTGCTCACTTGAAATGGTCCAAATAATTTGAATGTAATTGATATGTTATTAATATAATTGATAATATTATTAATTAAATATATAAAAATAATTAAACATATAAAAATTTCACTAATTATGCAATTGATAATGTTATTAATTATTATACAAATAATCAAACATTGATAATGTTCTTTTTATGAAAAAAAATTAAATGCACTCAATGAGTATCAAATATAATTGAAAAATTACTATGCATTCAATTAACCCTAAATCTCTCACTTCATTAATTTATACAATTATAAAGGAATTCTCCTCTTTGACCTCAAAGTTTTAGTTTTTCATAAAATTATTAATAACTAATTGAATATAAATAGAAGAGAGGTAAAGTTGTAAATGTAAATATTTTTTTTAATAATTATCTATACAATTATAAAGGAAATTTCCTCTTTTAGTCTCAAATTTTTTAGTTTTCTTAAAAAGTCATTAATCATTAGTTGAACATAAATAGACTAAGGGGTAAAATTGAAAACACAATTTTTTTTTATAATTATAATCTACAATTATAATTACTTTAAATATAAAAAGTTATATTTTTTTACATATATTATTATAACTGACTTCAAATATATTTTACTAATTATCTTTAATTATATTTTACTTTTTTGTTAAAATTATTTTTATTTAATTAATTTATTTATACTTATAATAAAATTATAATTAATTGACGTGCTCCTATTATTATAAAAGGAATTCTCCTTTAAATCTCAAATTTTTTAGCTTTCCTAAGAAGCCATTAACCATTAATCGAACATAAATAGATTAAAGGGTAAAATTATAAATATAAATATTTTTTTCTTATAATTACAATATGCAATTACAACTACTTTTAAATATAAAGAGTTATATTCTTTTTACGTATATTATTATAATTAACTTTAAATATATATATATATTTTAATTAATTAATTAATTTATAAATGAATTATATAAACAAAAATTAAAAAATACAAATTGAGATGTACGACAATGCTACTCAATATGTTAATTTTAATAATAAAGTTAAAAAAATAATTAATACTTATTTTATTTTATAAAATGACAAACATAATGAAACACAAATTTTTCTCTCAAATGATAAATTTAAAAAATGAAAAATGTAAGTTAAGCAAAGACTCAGTAATCATTTTTGTAAAAAGTGCTACTATTCTCACATAATTTTTTGTGCAGAAATTGGGCTAATTCCTATATAAAGATAAAGTGATGTAAAACATGTCATATGGAAATTAAATATGAGCATGACTGGTATATTCTATTTATCCCAAGTCTTCAAGATAAGGATATCAAAGCATGTGCTCAAACTTGTGAAGGAGAGTCAATAATATATCCAAGTTATAATTAAGTTTATGGAATTCCAAAATCTTCCGTTGTAGGACTTCATAATAGCATATTTAGTAATGCTAACTATACTAATACTGGCGATAAGAGAATACACGTCCAAGAGTTTTCAAGTCATCAGGAAGAAGCTAAATATATAAGATCTAATGAGAAATATTGTTATGTGCTTGCCAAGTAGGACTGATAAATGGATAGATTGGATGGATGTTGGGTTAGATCATAAATGGATGGATAAAAAATAAATTAATAATTTATTAAAAATCTATTAAAAAATTATTAAAATCATATAATCCATCTATAACTTATTTTAATGAATAAATATATAATCCATTCATCTTTGACTATATGCATATCCAAATATATTTTATTTTTCAAATTATATATGTAAATATGTTAAATCTAATAAATATTTTAGTTAGTTCATTAACTATCTATTAATTTAAATTTATTAAATTTATTATTATAATTTGATGAATTGAATTGGATGGATTATAAATTATGGATGAAATTGTCACCCATACTGCCAAGAATATGAGAACTCAAATGTTATAGCATTCAAGAAGCTACGGACCTCACCGCTACGCTTAGCTTGGAGGAACCTATTTTGGATCTCATATCTTACGACCCATGAACATTCTAATACATTTATTGATGGAAATTCCTAGCACAAAGGAAAAACTACTGCTCTTAAGAATACTCTTAAAGAAGACGATGAATAAAATCAGTAACAAACAGTGTTTGTTTTTGTTTTTTCGGCAGCCCGGGCCGGGGGGGGGGGGGGGTTGGTTTGGGGAGGTTGTGGTTTCAGAAAGCAAATAGTTATGTAAGTTCTGAGACTTTTGAGATCTAATTCTGGCCGAAGAAGTAGGCCTTGCATTGATTTTCAAATGGATACCCATAAGGCCATTCACGAGCTTACAATAGACATTTTTTTTTTTTGGCCATTGCACTAGACGTGTTAAGGTGATTGCAATATTCCGCTATAATGTATTTTGGTTCTTTTTTCTTTTAAGAAAAAAATTTTAGCACAGTAAAAGTATTTCAAGGTTAGACATGTCATAAATCTGAGTAAAAAATTATAGTAATAATTATTGAGTGCCTATTATAGATGGACTATTAACAATAATCAAACTCAAAATCTTTATACTTAATGCAATTCAATTCTATCAGTTAAATTAATACTCATTGATAATGGCAATGCAGTTTAATTAGGAAAGAAGCAGACATGAGAACGAGAATGTGACATGAATTGTTCTTTTTTTAATACTCACGAAGGATTACAATTGTTTGTTCTTAAAATAAATATTTAAAGTAAATTAATAAATATTTAATATTTCATTAGGTAGCAATCAATATCTAAAAAAAATGAGTATCAAAATAATTTTCATTAATTAATAATTTTCACATAAATATTTGATCAATGATTATAATCAATAAATATTTAATAATTAACATACCACAAAATCTCAAGTAATCAAGAGAACCACTTTATTTACATGGGGGTAAGAGTTCAAGGAAAACATAAAAAGGAAAAAGCGAAAAGAAAGAAGACAAAATAGGTTTAAAATATGTTGTCTTTGATTATATTTTTCTAATTGAACACTAACAAATAAAAAAATCTAGATTAAAAAAGAAAATATTACTAATTAAGAAATATATTTCTGAATAGTTGATTTTTTGCTTTTGATACATTGAATGTTAATATTTAATTAAAGTGACATGATTAAAAAACAAGAACAATAAGAAAGAAGATTTAAATAAAAAACACGAATCTGGCATTTGATTTGTGTGACAGTGTAGCCTTTGGCTACAAGACCCGCGGTCCCGCGCATTATCAGCAGAGGCGAAGTCATGCAAAGTCCAAAAAAGGTTGAAAGTTTGAAACAAAGTGGGGGTTCAGAATCAGATACTAACACGCAAAAGTAGCAGCGTTTACAAAAGAGAGAAAAAAACAAAAGGAGTCTCGCAAACAAATACTACAAGGTGACCACAAACAGTGAAACACGAGCTCATGACAACAGACATATCATTACGTTTGGAGGGCATCTACGGCAATTGATGACCACCAAACACTACACAGAGAACGCCTTACAAACGCCACTTTTATTTCATTTTCACACTAGAAACCACAAGCTGAGATGAATGAGTGTGCATCACAGACACAGCACCAGTGAATGCCGCTGGCTAACGGCTCATGCCACCACCTTCCACCTTGGGAGCCGCCATGACGCAGCGGCTTTGCATTTGCACATTCCCATCCCATCCTAGAAGCAGCAATCGAAGCATATTCAGTGCTTAAATATATGATACGAATCCAAGAACAAGAAGCAACAAAGCATGATGGAAAAAACTAATGATCCATCAGGAAACAAAGAGTAAAATTATGTCTAGGTAATATTGAAATTTACCTGCAGACACGTCGAATCCACGGGCTTTGAGCTCACGATACTGTTGGCAAATGGATATGTGGGGGCAGAGGCAGCTCACCAAACAATCACCGGTTTGGCTACCCTCAATCCCGTAGAGCCTCCTTAACTTGGTGCGATAAATGCAAGCGTAGAGTGACACACAATGAGAAAAACCGCCAAGTATGTAGTAAAGTGTTCCTTGCAGACAACAGGCTGCATTCCTTTGCCATTGCCATTGCCAACACACCACAAGTTAAGGGGTTCAAAATCTCTAATTAAAGAATAACTTGAGATATATATACCAATTAATATATATTATATTTCACACAAATTACACACACACACACACACACACACACACATATATATATATATGACAATTAATTGAGCTTACAGGTTGTTCCTTTATCTACGATCTCCGCAATCCTTCCGAAACTAACACGGGCACCAGATCATGAGGCAACCTGGCAGGTGACATCAAAAGTGAAAATGAAATGATCCAATTTAATTATTTTAATTTGTTGATAGCTAGCTCGCTTAACTATATATATATATATATATATATATATATATATATATAATGGTAAATTAAGATGAACAAGAGCGAAAGAGTATTGAAGCGCGCAGAAGAAAAAAGAAGAGAGTAACAATTGCCACAGTCAGAGAAGCAGTCGCATAAGCAAGTAGACCAATATTCAACAGCACCATTTTTGAATGAAGGGTTTAATTTCTGCGTAGTGAATTCAAGCCTCAGCCTATCCTTAAATACGAGAAACTTCGGGGCTGTTTGGCTTAGGAACAGTGCGGGCTAGCTGTTCTCTTGTGTTGCAAGATTGCAATATCTTCTTATATACTCTCTCCGTTTTAAGGTTTTTTTTTTTTTTACAAGGATATATTAAGAAAGTTAATAAATAACTTTATTTATAGTAAACAATAATTATATTTAATTAAATTATTTTTTATTAAAATATTTAAAATATTACAATCTCATTTATTTTCTCTTTCATTTTATTAATTTTATTTTTTATTTCATTAATATACTCTTTCTCTTCTTTCATTAATATATTTATTAGTAGGACTATCAATAAAATGTTTTTTTTTTAAATTTTTGTTCCGACATTAAATATTTATTGTCAAATTGAATTCATTTATTTTCAAATTGAAATTCTTCAAGCACCAATTTTTTTTAATATGAAAATGTGAATATTTGTGACTTCTCACCAAAAACTAATCTATAATACAAAAGTTTTGTTAAGGCTAAAACAATTACTACGTTCGGATCTAAATAGTATATAAAGTGAGGGTTGAATTATGAAATATTGAAAGAACATAATACCACGTTTAACCTGTTATGATAACATGTGCAAGGGATATGTTGAAAATTATTTAAATTTTAAATGAGAATAAATCACTTTTTAAAATCAAAGATAAACAAATTTTCACATTGTGTAATCCATAATGTTATTAATTAATGTACAGATTATTAAACAGTTGGAAATTTCAAAAATTATGTAATTAATAATTTTATTAACTAATATAAAAATAAACATAAAATTTTTGAAAATCTTAGTAATTGTGCAATTGAAATGGTCCAAATAATTTGAATGTAATTGATATGTTACTGATATAATTGATAATGTTATTAATTAAATATATAAAAATAATTAAACATTTAAAAATTTCAAAAACATTATGCAATTGATAATGTTATTAGTTACTATACAAATAAATATAATCAAACATTGATAACGTTCTTAATATGAAAAAAAAATTAAATGCACTCAATGATTATTAAATATGATTTAAAAAATTACTATTCATTCAATTAACCCTAAATCTCTCACTTCATTAATATTAATAATAAAGTTGAACAAAAATATTTAATACTTATTTTCTTTTATAAAATGACAAGCATATGTAATGAAACACAAGTTTTTCTCAAAAAATAAATAAATAGGGGCAGTAGGTTAAGCAAGGACTCTAATCATTTTTGTAAAGAGTGCTGCTATTCTTACATAATTTTTTGTGCAGAAATTGGGCTAATTCCTTTATAAAAATTAAAGTGATGTAAAAAAAACGTTATATACAAATTAAATATGAGTACTAATAACGAAAGCTACACACGCATGACTGGTATATTCTATTTATCCCCAGTTCTTCAAGATAAGGATATCAAAGCATGTGCTCAAACATGAGAAAGAGAATCAACATTATATCCAAGATGCCTAGCTATAATTAAGTTTATGGGATTCCAAGATCTTCTTAATAGCATATTTGGCGATGCTAACTATACTAATGCTGGGGATAAGAGAATACATGTCCAACGTGCTACACTGTCCATGGCTCCATGCTTGTTTTTCTTTAGCTTGGCTAACTTTATTCTTTTTAGGTTTATTATAATGGTTAGCGCACTAAGCTTAGTGCGAATAAAATTTGAATTATAAAATCATCATTTAAAAAATCACTGAATAAAAATTTCTTCTTATTCTTTTTGATTTTTTTAAAAAAATATTTGCTAACTTTAATATATCAACATTTATATTTTGAAGTTCCGAGTTTATTTTGGTGAAAAAAAGAAAAAAAAATTTCTCGCGAAATACAATGTAGCCACAAACAGTGAAACACGAGCGCATGACAATAGTCAACGGGCATATCCTTATATGTTTTTGGCATCTATGACAATTGACCAAACAATACACTGCAAGTACTCCTACAAACGCCACTTTATTTCATTTTCACACTTGAAACCACCGAGATAGACGAGTTTGCATCACATATAGCACAAGTGAATGCCACCTTCCACCGCCGGAGCCGCGGCTTCGCAATTGCACATTCCCATCCCAACCTAGAAGCAGCAATTGAATTTGAAGCACAGAGGAGGTCCCCATATTCAGTACTGATATGAATCCAATCCAAGAACAAGAAGCAATAACACATGATGAAAATGAATGAAAGTGCCAACTGTTGTACGAAGATGATGCGAGTGCAACATCGTACAGGTAATTAACCCAATGCCTTGCAGCTCCGTCATTTCTGTGGGTCGATAATTTATTACGGCATATACAAGTATACAACACAAGCCGACCCTGCTTGCCTGACAGAAATTTCCGTCTAATTAATTAACAATGCTTATACGACGCATTTTCTGCAGAAAGTTTATCCCACTTTCTATTCCAATCCGTCAAATTTGACGCACTTTGCATTCCTCGTCAATTTCTTACTTTGTCTCTGCGTGCACCTGCAGCCTTTGAAACCGTCAATATTCTAATGAAACAACGTGTGTTTTCGGAGATTTCTATTGACTTAAGAAGGAAGTACGCCAATGTGCAAACAATATGTCTTAATATACAATGTTGATTTATTAGGTTTACGATGCAAACATAAATTTGTGCTCTTTATATTATAATTAATCATACTAAAATATAACTAGAATCTAAGAATTTATAGTTTTCACATACATTAAAATATAAATACTGACCTTTATCCATAATGCGAAATAAATTTTAAATTTGAAAGCCTTCTTGATTGTTGAATCTTTATCTGTCCATTTCCCTTTCGTTCTTGCGCTTTTCACTTTCTGATGAAAATAAACTGTTGGCATATCCTTATGGGTAGAGACTGAATATATAGAGGTTTAATTTAAAATTCAAAACCATCAGATAATACCATCAGTTATCGATTTATTTTAAATTTTAAAACCATCAGTTATCACCAGGATAACATCCTACAATTATTAGATAATTGATCCCATCAAGCAATTACTTAATTATCCTTTTCATAACCTCCCTTAACTTGCAACTAATTTACCTTTTAGTTTTTTAATATATTTTAATTAAATCATGCTTAATTCACATTAAACATGAGATACATTTATAACATTATCCCACTTGGCTCATGTGGTAAATGTCATTTTATAATTTAATAAAACATCAACTTTAATGTACATAAATTTAGCTAAAGGTTTCATACATTAGTTACATCATAATTCATAATAAAAAATAAAACTAACAATAGTCATAACGGTTTTAAATTATCAAATCGACATAATTTCTTTCACGTACTACTATATTAACTCTTATCCCTAATATAATACTTTAATGAAAATACACATTATGTCCCGTAACAAATAATAATGTAATCAAACATGTACCACTATATTGTCATCGGGGTATCATGTGGTGCAACCTATCGTTTTCATTGCTTGTTTACAATTGTAATTAAAGTAATCAAACAAGTTCGGTTTGTATGTAGTAGATTTTGGCTCAAATTATTGGGAACAGACATTTACCAAAATTAAAAAAAAACAATTAATTGAAGTAAACCACAACTTGCACGCGCTTGTCTATCCACATCCACTGTCGTCAGCCGTAGACCTTGAACCGTACTAGTAAAAGCACATGATCGCTGCCACGTTCACCCTGTTCCTCAAATTCTACGCACCTTTATAAATTGTAGAGCTACACAGCCACACCCCACCATCATAGGCATCATCATCGTATTCATAATCATACACACCCCTTATCCAAAGATCATATATCGTCTTTTCTGCTACTTAACCCAACACTAGAGTTATGTATCCGCCGCCGCCACCAACCTCAGAATATGCAAAACCACCATACAATCAGCCCCCTGCGACCGGTTTTCGGGTGAGCTACGAGACCTCGTACTCCACCGAGAATTCCCAGTACTCCCAGCTGCCACCGCCAGCTCCTCAGCCTAAAGTTCTAGTCGATTGGTCCACCGGCCTCTTTGACTGCTTCTCCGACGTCAAAAACTGTACTTTCGCCCTCTCATCACCCTCTGCTTCCTTCCTTGCATTATAACATTATTTTTAATAACTCCACCTACGGTGGCGATTGAAGTCACGTGCTTCCACTCCCAGCATTGACCGGGACGAAAAGTTGCCAAGGCTGCAAAAAGACCCAGTACAGTTGGTGTGCTATGTTTTCGATTGCTGGTGCTAAATCTCTAATTTGTTTCAGGTTGCATAACGTGCTGGTGTCCATGTGTCACCTTTGGCCAAGTTGCAGAGATTGTTGACAAGGGATCAAAATGTAAGAAATCAAACTGGTTCTGTGAACAAGTTGAATTGCATATGAATATGATAATATATATGATATTGAAAAGTGTGAAACTTGATTGATTTTGCAGCATGTGGTGCCAGTGGGGCTCTGTATACGCTGATAACCTGTCTGGTTGGTTGTGGATGCTTTTACTTCTACCGCTCCAAGATGAGGCAGCAGTACTTGTTGAAGGAGAGCCCTTGCTGTGATTGCTTGGTTCATTCCTGCTGCGAGCCCTGCGCCCTGTGCCAAGAATACCGTGAGCTTGAAAACCGTGGATTTGACATGGCCATTGGTATGAACTATGAACCAATATAATACTCATGTTTTAATCTTTTGAAATTCCCCGCAATCGTGCTTAGAAAATAAACTTGCGAAATTATTTATAAAATTAATTTATTTTCTTTGAAAATTGATTAGGGTGGCATGGAAATGTTGAGCAACGGAGCAGGGGAATAGCTATGTCTGCAACTGCAACAGCTCCATCAGTTGAGCAGGGCATGAGCCGTTGACGTGAGGATCTATAATAATAATATAATATATAGTTATATACGTGCAGTTTTGTAATTGGTACGAGTGTATCCACGATGCTTGCATTAGATCTGAAGATCATTTATTTATGTTTGGAGAATAAGTCATTACTTGTAAAAAAAAAAAAAAAAAACAGAACCGAGTCATTACCGTTTAGTTGATTTACAGTTGTTGACTTGTTTGTCCTAATTATTGTTATATTTGTTATATTTTAAATAATTTAAATATAATTATTACAATATTATAATTACCAAATTTGTCCTTAATTAATTGATTAATTTTTAATTAAGATTTTCTTATTTGTACTTTTAATACTTTATTCATACTGTTAAATGTTAAAATATTTTAATCAAAACAAAAATAAAAGTTAATTACATTAAAAACATTTCCTGTCGAGCCGTATAATTAGGAATCCATTTTTATGGGGCCAAAGAAAGAAGGTAAGGGCCCGTTTGACAGACATACTGGTTGACCGAATGATAGACTGATAAACATCGATGCAATATAACCTACACAATTGGCTAAGCCTTAGTTTAAAGTCCTTTAAAAAAAATTACTTATTTAAAGGGATTTAATTCTTTTAGAATGATGAATTTATTTTAAATTAAAAAAATTATAATTATTAATAAAAAATTAATGATTAAATTATAATACATATATATATATATATATATATATATATATATATATATAAAACATATTATAAAATTATTAAAATTAACTTACTTAATTTTTTTTACACTTTTGAAGAACAAAATTCGATTTTAAAAATCCATTTCAATTGGTTTTATGATAATCTCTTTTTGTCTGAACTATAACCTTTCATTATTTGAATGGGCCCAATTTTGTTCTTTTTTCAACATTGGTTGTAGCTAAACGCCTTTCAATTAATAATTTTCATAACCCTCTACTCCTATCTGTCTTAACAATCCTCATAATAGGCTCTGTTTTGAGACTACTTTACAATACTTTAATAATCAGAAAATTCTCTTTGTTCTTGGCAATTTTCCAAATTTTAATTAATTTTTTATATGGGCTCTGTTCTAACTCTAGTAGCCCCTTGATATGATAGAACTTTTTTCGAAAATTTGATTCCATGTATCTTTATATGACTTGGTCTGAACCAAAAAAAAAAAAAAGACTCAGTCTGCTCTTAAATTATTCTGCAGCTGCCCAAGCACAGACTATACTTTTTATATGTAGCCATTTTACAAATTCATTGAACTTGCAGAATAGACATCCGTACAAATTGGTTGCAAGAAACGAAGCTTTCCTTATCTGTGTAGTAGCAGGCTGTAGGAAACTTCTACTTTGACTCACCAAATCCACGGCAAGTATGGTAGACATGCTTCCTTCTTTGCACGTTTTGTCAATGTTTAACAAAGGGAAAGTGGAATTCTTTATTGCTAGAAAAAGGGGGGAAAAAAAAGAAAGCAAAAGGGAAGATGATTGATTTTGCAGCAATGTATAAAGTAGTGACGATGAGCACCATTCCATAATGCTCTTTGCTTCAAAATTTGCAGCACTAACTGCTAAAAGTAGATCAAGTGTATATACTATATATGCAGGACAGAGACAACACCTTTCAAGGAAAAAAATAAACCCACATAGATGGGTCGTCCTTCATGCTAATCCATGAAGTGTGATAACTTCAAAAAGAATAGCTATGTATGTGTGAAATACACGTTAAATATTCATATTAAAATATAATATAACACTTTAAATTATTATACATAGAAGGGTTTCTGCTACCGTCTTAATCACACTATGCTAAGTATGATGTTAATTTTGCTTTGCTGTCCACAAGATAATGATTAGTTTTAAACTAATAGTTACAAAGAACAAAAAAAAGTATGATAGCCATTGGAACCCTGGGCAGAGAGATGGGCCAGGATTTCAGGTATACTTTTGAAGCCTCTCTTGTTTTTATTAAGCGGCAGCTCTCCGCATATCAAAAGTAGTTGTAACTCGTAATCTGCAAAACTGTGTCTTATCCCTACGCTGTACCCAACTACCTCTTCTGGAGTTTTGTTGCTCAAACTTGTTCATAGATTGAATTTTATAATGTTTGTAAATTTAATCTTAAATTATATAAAATAAATAAATATATTATTACATCTAGGATTCCTCGTGAATCCCAGTCCATGGACTCCCTGGTCCATACGCAACAAAGCCAACACCAGCAAATGCATGCATTAAAAGAAACAACGCAGAAACAATGACCAAAACCAACAAATACATTTACACTACACATTACGCCTTTTGTTTCTGTCTTAATCTTCCTATACTTATTCTGTTGTACAATCTTTTGCTCTCTCTCTCTCTCTCTCTCTCTCTCTTCCTTTTCCTTTCTTTCTTTTCGGAAGCCAATGGAGTGCCCAAGATACTTGGCATTGCTTTAAGCAGATTACTGGCCACAATCTGGAGGTACAGAGCAAAAGAAGAAAAGGGTAATCCGAGAGTGATGAGAACATAATACCACGTATAACCTGTTATGATAACATGTGCAAGGGATATGTTGAAAATTATTTAAATTTTAAATGAGAATAAATCACTTTTTAAATCAAAGATAAACAAATTTTCACATTGTGTAATCCATAATGTTATTAATTAATGTACAAATAATTAACCAGTTGGAAATTTCAAAAATTATGTAATTAATAATGTTATTAATTAATATAAAAATAAACATAAATTTGTGAAAATCTTAATAATTGTGCAATTGAAATGGTCCAAATAATTTGAATGTAATTGATATGTTACTGATATAATTGATAATGTTATTAATTAAATATATAAAAATAATTAAACATTTAAAAATTTCAAAAATTATGCAATTGATAATGTTATTAGTTACTATACAAATAAATATAATCAAACATTGATAACGTTCTTAATATGAAAAAAAAATTAAATGCACTCAATGATTATTAAATATGATTTAAAAATTACTATTCATTCAATTAACCCTAAATCTCTCACTTCATTAATATTAATAATAAAGTTGAACAAAATATTTAATACTTATTTTCTTTTATAAAATGACAAGCATATGTAATGAAACACAAATTTTTCTCAAAAACAAAAAAAATAGGGGGAGTAGGTTAAGCAAGGACTCTAATCATTTTTGTAAAGAGTGCTGCTATTCTTACATAATTTTTTGTGCAGAAATTGGGTTAATTCCTTTATAAAAATTAAAGTGATGTAAAAAAAACGTTATATACAAATTAAATATGAGTACTAATAACGAAAGCTACACACGCATGTCTGGTATGTTCTATTTATCCCCAGTCTTCAAGATAAGGATATCAAAGCATGTGCTCAAACATGAGAAAGAGAATCAACATTATATCCAAGATGCCTAGCTATAATTAAGTTTATGGGATTCCAAGATCTTCTTAATAGCATATTTGGCGATGCTAACTATACTAATGCTGGGGATAAGAGAATACATGTCCAACGTGCTACACTGTCCATGGCTCCATGCTTGTTTTTCTTTAGCTTGGCTAACTTTATTCTTTTTAGGTTTATTACAATGATTAGCCCACCAAGATGAGTGCGAATAGAATTTGAATTATAAAGTCATTACTTAAAAAACGACTTTAATCATTACGCTGGCAGTCAAAAAAAATAAAAATTTCTTCCTATTCTTTTTGATTTTTTTTTAAAAAATATTTGCTAACTTTAATATAAATAGTCACAGGACGCCACAACGTATAATATAATCCAACCGTCGTCTTCACGGAGATCCATGAAAAATCAAATCAAAGTGCCGAGACTCTCTCACTCTCGCCTTACCATATCTCAAGATCTAAAGGTATTTCTGGACACGTGATGAGGGGTAGCTTGGACTCTGTCGGATTATATATATTCCATTTTCGGGTCATGTATTTGCCAAATGCAGGACGTAGAATTTCTTCACAAAGCCAGCCCCACTACAGCACTATGAGAAAAGACCATCATGATGCTATGGGCATGCTCCACGAAAGACACCATTAATTGACGGCTAGCCGCAACGAGCACGCCAGCTAAACTAGGCATATTGGCATATGAATATATAGTTATTGATATCAGACAATGCATGCTACAATTTCAATCACAACATTGAACCCCACTTCTTTTCGTAAAAGACCATCGTGATGCTATGGAAAGACCATTTGATTACTCATGATCAGCCACAAACGAGTGTGCCAGATTAACTAAGCATATTGTCGTATGCATAGATAATTATTGATATGAGACAATCCATGCTCTAATTTCAATCACATCATCAATTGAACCCCACTTCTCTTTATAAAGAAGTCATTGGTAAATACGTTCACCATCATCCACTGATATTTTTGCGTTCTCTCTTTATGACATGAATGTTTTATTTAGTATTTTACGTATGTCCTTTTTATAGACGTTTACATTGTAATATTTACAATTATCATTTTCTTATTAATTATGCGTGAACTTAGAAAAACAAAAGAAAAAGAGCATGTCCTCAAAAGTTTGTAGTTCTATTCTTGTTAGTAATTTATTATCGACAGACAACGTATACATATATTACTCTAAGTTCTTGTTGAAATTTGTGTTAGACTTTAGAGTGAGACAACATCTCCACTTCTTAACTTAAACGGGAAAAAATAATGTCTTATTTCTATGTCTCACACATATACTAAATATTTGACTCAACTAATATTATGAATTGCATATTTTTATATTGGGTCTGAATTTTAGTGAAATATCTTATAAGTATTACTGTAAGTTTTTGTTAAAGCTTTTAACTTGTCATAATAATGAGTTAGCCTCCATCAGCCTAAACTTGTATAAATTAAAGAAATAGTTACAAGCAAATTAGAAAAATACCTTTTGGTAGTTGGGATTCGGATTTTGGTGTAACTTGGATCGGACTATAAGAAAATAAGAGGGAAGGCTTTGATTGCGTTATGATGCGTTGCGCTTGTTGGACATTTGAAGAATGAAAGTGGATCAGATAAGGGTCTGTCTTTCTATTTTGGATTGTTTTTTTGGGTCTGTATTGCTTCCTAACTCAAGTACAAAGGGAGAAGGCCCAATAGGATTTTGGGTTCGTACCAAGTGTTAAGGGTCATCTGAATCAACCCCGCCATCCGGGCAAAATTCATATCAACATTATATTTTGAAGTTCCGAGTTTATTTTGGTGAAAAAATGAAAAAAAAAAATTTCTCGCAAAATATAATGTGGCCACAAACAGTGAAACACGAGCACATGACAATAGTCAACGGGCATATCCTTATTTTTTTTTGGCATCTATGACAATTGACCAAACAATACACTGCAAGTACTCCCACAAGCACCATTTTATTTCATTTTCACACTTCAAACCAGCGAGATAGACGAGTTTGCATCACATATAGCACAAGTGAATGCCACCGTCCACCGCCGGAGCCACCATGACGCTGCGGCTTTGCATTTTCACATTCCCATCCCAACCTAGAAGCAGCAATTGAATTTGAAACACAGAGGAGGTCCCCATATTCAGTACTTAAAATATATGATATGAATCCACTCCAAGAACAAGAAGCATTAACACATGATGGAAATGAATGATGGATCAAGGACACAAACAGTTATTTCTCAATATTTAATTTACCTGCAGACATGTCGAATCCACGGGCTTTGATTTGAGCTCACGATGCTCTTAGTCTTGGCAAATGGATATGTTGGGGCACAGGCAAGCTTCCTTAATTTCGTACGATAAATGCAGCGGTAGAGGAACACAATGAGTAAAACCACCATGTAGTAAAGTGTTCCTTGTACACCAGAATCTGCCATTACCAACACACAAAAAGGGGTTCAAAATCTAATTGAAGATCAATAACATGAGAATTGAGATACGATTCCAATTCCACACAAATCACGACATGACAACACTTAAACCTTACAGGTTGCTCCTCTATCTTCGATCTCCGCTATCCTTCCGAAACTAACACGGGGGGCACCAGCACGTGAGGCAACCAGGTACGTGATATCAAAAGTGAAAAATGAAATGATGAAGACTTGCTTTGTTGGCAGCTAGCTAGCTTAACCACACACACACACACACACACACACACACACGCACACACACATATGTATACATATACATACATATATACATATATATATATATACACACACACACACACACACACACACACACACACACACACACATATATACACATATATATACATATAGACATATGTCTGCACACACACACACACACATATAGTGGTAGTTTAAGATGAACAAGAGAAAGAATATGGAAGTGCAGAAGAAGAGAGTTACAATTGAAGCATTCGCATAAGCCAGTGGACCGTGATCCAAGAGCAGCCATGTTTGAATGAAGGGTTTGGTTAATTTCTGTGTAGTGCATTGAAGCCTCAGCCTAAGTCTCAATTGATATTTATTAAATAATACAAAGTGAAGGTGGGGGGCTGTTTGGATTTGGACTGCTGTGGTCTGTTCACTTGTTTTTCAAGACTGCGATATAACCTCTATCTTTCCTTTCGATCCCATCCTTCTTCTCCAATCCAAATATAACCTCTATCTTCTTAATTCTTGGATAATGGCAATAGATAAACAGGGCTCTGACTATGATAAAAGACCATCATGATGCTATGGAAAGACCATTTGATTACTACATGACCAGCCACTAACGAGTGCGCCAGCTTAACTAAGCATATTGGCGTATACAGAGATTATTATTGATATCAGACAATGCACGCTATAATTTCAATCACATCATTAATTGAACCCTACTTCTCTTCATAAAGAAGTCATTGATAATTACGTTCACCATCATTCGCTTGTTGAAAGGTTGAACGTTCTTTGCATACGCCATTAAGTATGAAAACTAGCTATCTACTGATATTTTTGCGTTCTCTCTCCATTACATGAAAGTTTTATTTAGTATTTTACGTATGTCTTTTTTATAGACGTTTACATTGTAATATTTACAATTATCATTTTCTTATTAATTATGCACGAACTTAGAAAAAAAAAAAAAGAGCATGTCCTCAAAAGTCTCTAGTTTCTATTCTTGTTAGTAATTTCTTATTGATAGGCAATGTATACATATATTACTCTAAGTTCTCGTTGAATTTTGTGTTAGACTTTGGAGTGAGACATCTCCACTTCTTAACTTGTGTATATATATATATATATATATATATATATATGTTTGAATGAAGGTTTTAGTTAATTTCTGTGTAGTGAATTGAAGCCTCAGCCTGAGCCTCAAAGGGAAGGTGGGGGGGCTGTTTGGATTTGGACTGCTGTGGTCTGTTCACTTGTTTTTCAAGACTGCGATATCTTGTACAAGAACAGAGTGCATAAAAGTGATACCAAATTTATGTCCACACTGAAAATGATCCAGATTTAGGAACTGTCTTTCGTGGTCATTTTATGTGTTATAGCCTTACAGGGCCAGGGGCTCTGTTGCTTGATGGTATATTGTTATACGGCTTTATCTGAGGACCGATCTATGCCTTCTTCATATTATTCTTAAGCATTTGAAATTACTATAGATAGTAATAGTATTACTCTTAATTATACATGTCGGGTGAAACATTATACGTAAAAAATTAGTGTAATTTGCTAAGAAAAACAGGAAAGCCTTGTAATATTGTGGAGTAAACTGTGCCTTTTATACATGTTTCGAAATCGAATTGTGTTTTCTTTTGCTTGCGGAACTCCCTGGAGTAAATTTGTTACCACGGTGCTGTAGTTAGTTTTGGCCTTGGGCTCTCTAAGTCTGTACTAAAACTATTAAAGAAGTTGTTGCACTTAATGAATATTGCTCATATGTTAATTATCTCTTTCAATTAAGATTCAAAGCTGAGACAAATAAATTTTTCTGTGCATTTAAATTTTTTGTATTTCATAAAGCACAAAATATCTCATGGATGACCTTTTAACCCTGTATATAGTGCATGTATGACCATCCTAACCATTAAACTCGGTGGTGGTACTTATCAGGTGGGGCAGTGCCTTTTATAGATCTAAATATGGGTTATTACATGGATGTAAAAATGTTACACACTGCATTATTCCAACTAGGTAGTGCCTTTATTGACCCTTGCATTCCTACTATAGCTTCGGGTGAACGGAGAACTTCGAAATTACATTATCCAAAACTCACCAAAATGAAGTCCAATTGGTGGAAAATGAACATTTACTTCGGAGTGTGAAATTGAGAGAAAGGAAACAAAATTGGCTGTACTAATTTTAATGGTTTTTTCTATTTTCGATCTCTCTCCCTGACATAGAAGTTATATTTTTGTATTCATTATGTGTGTTACACACCACTGGGTTGCCTTTTGTACTTGTCTCTAAGTTTTTTACTGAAGACTAATAATTTTGCTTGTGAGTTATCTGTCGAGCTATTTTAGTTCCACCTGTGAACTCTTTTGTCACCAAACTAATACCTCACCAGATAAATATATTGTCTTGTTAGTTTCATTATTAGTTCCTTCCAAATAAATAAATTGATTTATGGGTGGTGACGTTGTCCTAAATAATTTTTCCTACTAATCATGTCACAAATCAATCATTCGATTTTGTCATTTGGTACGTATGATCTATCATTGTAACGGTGAATGTAAGTAAAAGTTTTTTATATATGTTAAATTTTGGGTAAGTTTATGAATAAAAAACATTTTTTATATACTTTTTTCAGTATTTTTTAAATTAATTTTTTATTTAAATATAATATTTAAAATATACTTTTAAATAACATAGAGATAATATTTATTTTTAATTCTTAAAAAATATATTATTTATTAATATTATCTCTTAAAAATTAATTTTATTAATTTAATTCTTCAAATTTTAAATTTATAATAATTTCATCCTTTTAAAAATAGCATATTTGGCGATGCTAACTATATTAATACTGGGGATAAGAGAATACACGTCCAACGTGCTACACAGTCCATGGCTCCATGCTTGGTTTTCTTTAGCTTGGCTAACTTTATTCTTTTTAGGTTTATTACAATGGTTAATGCACCAAAATATAAGAGTATAAATAAAATTTAAATTATAAAATTATCACTTAAAAAAAAGACTTTAACCATTATCCGATAAAAATTTCTTTCTATTCTTTTTGATTTTTTTTCAAAAATATCTTTGCTAACTTTATTATAAATAGTCACAGGACGCCACAACTTATAATATAATCCAACCATGGTCTTCATGGAGATCCATGAAAAATCAAATCAAAGTGCCGAGACTCTCTCACTCTCACCTTACCTTATCTCATGATCTAAAGGTATTTCTGGACACGTGATGAGGGGTAGTTTGGACTCTGTCGGATTATATATATTGCATTTTCGGGTCATGTATTTGCCAAGTGCAGGACGTAGAATTTCTCCACAAGGCCAGCCCCACTACAGCACTATGAGAAAAGACCCATCATGATGCTATGGGCATGCTCCACTTAAGACACCATTAATTGACGACCAGCCACAACGAGTACGCCACCTAAACTAGGCATATTGGCATATGCAATGTATAGTCATTGATATCAGACAATGCATGCTACAATTTCTATCACAGCATTGAACCCTACTTCTTTTCGTAAAGAAGTCATAGATAATCATAAATACGTTTCCCATCATCCACTCGTTAAAAAGTTCAACTTGTTCTTTGCATGCTATTAAGTATGAAAAGTACTATCTACTAATATTTTTACGTTTTCTCTCCATGACATGAAAGTTCTATTTTGCATTCATTGCGAGTGTGTCTAGAATGATATATGTTTTAGATATTAATTTGATTTATAAATAAAATTTATATCTAAAAAGTTATAAAATTGAAATTGATTTGACTTAGAAATTTATTAAATAAGTCCAATCAAATTTAGTTAGATTTGAGTTAATTTGATTTGATTGTAATTCAACTAACAATTTTATCTTTATTAATTTATTCATTTATTGTCTAATTTAAGTAAGGATAATAAAGTAAATTACTAAAATAAACTGAATTCCAATTATCTTTAAAGTATTCCAAATATAAAATTTAATTTGTAAATCAAATAAAATTATATTTTCTATAAAGAGTTCGAAACATAAAAATTTTCAAATCAAATCAAATTAATTTCATTTTTAATGATTCTAAACACAATCTTAGTATGTTCTTTTTTATAGACATTTACATTGTAATATTTGCAATTATCAAAAGTCCTTAGTTCATTCCTTATTGGTAAACCGTTTGAGCATATGCTATTGTAAGTTTTTGTTGAAGCTTGTGTAAGACTTTGGATTTGACTTTAATGAGAAAAAAAAAAAAACTGTTTCATTTTTATGTCTCACCCATATACTAGATACTTGACTCAACTAGTATTATTAAATTGCATATTCCTAAAAGTGTTAGGTTCAAATTTTGCTGGAATTTCTTGTAAAGTATCATGATAAGTCATTACTGGGACATGTCCAAGCAATGAGGTAGCCTCCCTCCTACTAAACTTTTATATATTCAAGAAACAGTCACAAGCACGTGAGGCAACCTGGAACGTGATCAAAAGTTAAAAATGAAATGATGAAGACTTGTTAATTAGTTGGTAGCTAGCTAGCTAGCTTAACCAGATATGGTGGTAAATTAAGATGAACCAAAGGGAGAGAATTGAAACGCAGATTTATGAAGAGAGTTACAACTGCCGCAGTCAGAGAAGCAGCCGCATAAGCCAGTGGACCATGATCCAACAGCAGCCATGTTTGAATGAAGGGTTTACTTAATTTCTGTGTACTGAATTGAAGCCTTAGCCTCACTTAATGGATCCTTATCAAATAAGAGAAAGGGGCTGATTGGATTAGGAATACTTGATTTGCAAGATTGCCGTATCTTAGTACAAGAACAGAATGCATAAAATAAAAGTGAAACTAAGTTTATGTCCACACAGAAAACGTTTCAGACGTAGAAAATATCTTTCACGGTCATTTCATGTGCCATAGCCTTATAGGGCCAGGGGCGCTGTAGCCTGATGGTCTATTGTTATATGGCTCTATCTGAGGACTGATCGATGCCTTTTCCATATTATTATTTAAAATTGGAAACTAATAGTATTACTCTTATACTTTTTTTTTCCTCCATTGATAAAGCTGACAAAAGGATAATAGTATTACTCTTATACGTATTGAGTAAAACATCATAAAAAAAAAATTGTGTAATTTGCTAAGAAAAACGGGAAAGCCTTTTAATATTGTCGACTAAACTGTGCCGTTGGAACATGTTTCAAACTCGAATTGTATTTTCTTTTGCTTGCGGAACTGTCTGGAGTTGTTTTTGTCTCCACGGTGTTTTAGTAATTAGTTTTGACATCAACTAATTAAGAAAAATTTAAAATAAATAATTAGTTTATATAATTTTTATTTGATTTATATTTTTATATTAATTTTTATAATTTTATTTATTTTAATTTTAATTTTTAAAAAAATTAATATTTTAATAATTAAAAATTATAAAGATTAATCTTTAATAAAAAAAAGATATTAATATATTAATAAATAAAAATTATAAAAATTAAAATTCAAATGATTAAAAAAAATATAAAAACCAACGTGTTAACGATAAGAAACAAAATATAAATAAGTAAAATTATAAGAATTAATATAAAAAAATTATAAGAATTGAAATATAAAATTTAGTGAAATTATAAGAATTAATTATTTACTTTAAATAAAAAATAAAAAATAAAAAATAAAA
Organism: Castanospermum australe; assembly: GCA_019955255.1. Taxonomy (NCBI): domain Eukaryota; kingdom Viridiplantae; phylum Streptophyta; class Magnoliopsida; order Fabales; family Fabaceae; genus Castanospermum; species Castanospermum australe. Next base: position 699,087 of record NSJW01000837.1, on the reverse strand, counting down.
AGTTGTTGCACTTGATGGATATAGCTTATCTCTTTCAATTAAGATTTAAATATGAGACTCTAAAATAAATATTTTTATGCATTTAAACATTGCTTATCCTATCTTTGGACTAAGAAAAATAGAGAGAAAGACAAAAAATGAGATGGCTAATTTCAAATAATTTAAATTCAAAAGTTTTAGAACAAATCTTTCCTTTCGATCCCTCCCTTCTACTCCAATCCAAATATAACCTCTATCTTCTTAATTCTTGGATAATGGCAATAGATAATCAGGGCTCTGTAATGTCAATTGGGAATATTGCTGACCATGGGGTTGGATATGGGTGGAGTGAAATGTCCTTGGTAGGTTTTATTCCTTTGAATAACGCTAGTAAAAGAAAAATCTCAGTAGGGAAACTGCACTTAATTACAGACAGCTTCCATTGTTGGCATATTATTGTCTGCAATTGTCATCAGAGTTTATAAATAGAATGTTTTAAGTGGGACCATTATGTAAGTACCACTGATCAAGTGTACTCATACAGTACTAGTACAGGGAATAAGAGAATATACACGTCCAACATGCTGAAAGCAGTACATGGCCCCATGCATGGTTTTCTTTGTCTTTGTAACTTTATTCTTTCTAGGTATATAAATAGACAAGACTCCACAACGTATAATATAATCCAACCGTACGTGGCCTTCGTGGAGATCATGAAGAAATCAAATCAAAGTGCTGAGACTCACTCTCTCATAGTCTCACCTTACCTTATATATGGATCTAATTAAAAGACTTATTGGACACGCGATGAGGGGTAGCTTGGACTCTGTCGGATTATATATATATTCCGGGTCATATAAATGCTGACTGTTGGTTTCTTCACAAAGCCAACCACACATACAGTACCACAGCACTATGATAAAAGACCATCATGATGCTATGGAAAGACCATTTGATTACTACATGACCAGCCACTAACGAGTGCGCCAGCTTAACTAAGCATATTGGCGTATACAGAGATTATTATTGATATCAGACAATGCACGCTATAATTTCAATCACATCATTAATTGAACCCTACTTCTCTTCATAAAGAAGTCATTGATAATTACGTTCACCATCATCCGCTTGTTGAAAGGTTGAACGTTCTTTGCATACGCCATTAAGTATGAAAACTAGCTATCTACTGATATTTTTGCGTTCTCTCTCCATTACATGAAAGTTTTATTTAGTATTTTACGTATGTCTTTTTTATAGACGTTTACATTGTAATATTTACAATTATCATTTTCTTATTAATTATGCACGAACTTAGAAAAAAAAAAAAAAAAGAGCATGTCCTCAAAAGTTCTCTAGTTCTATTCTTGTTAGTAATTTCTTATTGATAGGCAATGTATACATATATTACTCTAAGTTCTCGTTGAATTTTGTGTTAGACTTTGGAGTGAGACATCTCCACTTCTTAACTTGTATATCTATATATATATATATATATATATATATATGTTTGAATGAAGGGTTTAGTTAATTTCTGTGTAGTGAATTGAAGCCTCAGCCTGAGCCTCAATTGATATTTATTAAATAATACAAAGGGAAGGTGGGGGGCTGTTTGGATTTGGACTGCTGTGGTCTGTTCACTTGTTTTTCAAGACTGCGATATCTTTGTACAAGAACAGAGTGCATAAAAGTGATACCAAATTTATGTCCACACTGAAAATGATCCAGATTTAGGAACTGTTTTCGTGGTTATTTTATGTGTTATAGCCTTACAGGGCCAGGGCTCTGTTGCTTGATGGTATATTGTTATACGGCTTTATCTGAGGACCGATCTATGCCTTTTCATATTATTCTTAAGCATTTGAAATTACTATAGATAGTAATAGTATTACTCTTAATTATACATATCGGGTGAAACATTATACGTAAAAATTAGTGTAATTTGCTAAGAAAAACAGGAAAGCCTTGTAATATTGTGGAGTAAACTGTGCCTTTTATACATGTTTCGAAATCGAATTGTGTTTTCTTTTGCTTGCGGAGCTCTCTGGAGTAAATTTGTTACCACGGTGTTGTAGTTAGTTTTTGGCCTTGGGCTCTCTAAGTCTGTACTAAAACTATTAAAGAAGTTGTTGCACTTAATGAATATTGCTCATATGTTAGTTATCTCTTTCAATTAAGATTCAAATCTGAGACTCAAATAAATTTTTCTGTGCATTTAAATTTTTCGTATTTCATAAAGCACAAAATATCTCGAGGATGACCTTTTAACCCTATGTATAGTGCATGCATGACCATCCTAACCATTAAACTCAGTGGTGGTACTTATCAGGTGGGGCAGTGCCTTCTATAGATCTAAATATGGGTTATTACATGAGTGTAAAAATGTTACACGCTGCATTATTCCAACTAGGTAGTGCCTTTATTGACCCTTGCATTCCTACTATAGCTACGGGTGAACGGAGAATTTCGAAATTACATTATCCAAAGCTCACCAAAATAAAGTCCAATTGGTGGAAAATGAACATTTACTTCGGAGTGTGAAATTGAGAGAAAGGAAACAAAATTGGCTGTACTAATTTTAATGGTCTTTCTATTTTCGATCTCTCTCCCTGACATAGAAGCTATATTTTTGGATTCATTATGTGTGTTACACACCACTGGGTTGCCTTTTGTACTTGTCTAGTTTTCACTGAAGACTAATAATTTTGCTTGTGAGTTATCTGTCGAGCTATTTTAGTTCCACCTGTGAACTCTTTAGTCACCAAACTAATACCTCACCTGATAAATATACTGTCTTATTAGTTTCATTATTAGTTCCTTCCAAATAAATAAATTGATTTATGGGTGTCGTCGTCGTCCTAAATAATTTTCCCTGCTAATCATGTCACAAATCAATCATTCGATTTTGTCATTTGGCACGTATGATCTATCATTGTAACGGTGAATGTAAGTAGAAGTTTTTTATATACATTAAATTTTGGGTAAGTTTATGAATAAAAAACATTTTTCATATACTTTTTTTAGTATATTTTTTTAAAATTAATTTTTTATTTAAATATAATATTTAAATTGTACTTATAAATAATAGAGAAATAAAATTTATTTTTTATTCTTAAAAAATATATTATTTATTAATTTCGTCTTTTAAAAATTAATTTTATGATTTAATCTTTCAAATTTTAAATTCATAACAATTTTATCATTTTAAGATATTAACTTGATAAAATTAAAAATGATAAGAGAATAAAATTTATAAGTGACTTAAAATTTAAGAAATTAAATCAAAATTAATATTTAAAAGATAAAATTGATAAATAATATATTTTTAATTTTTAAAAATATATTTTATTCTATTACAAAAATCATTAAATTTGTTTAAATAAAAAAAATTATAATAAAATTATTTGAAAGCACATTTAAATGTACTTTTCTTAACTCTTTGGATAAAAAAATTAAAAAAAAGTTTTTTTAAAAAAACAAAATAAATATATCGAAACACATTGTTGACGTGAAAGGCAAAATTGAATGAAAGTGCCAACTGTTGTACGAAGATAATGCGAGTGCCACATCGTACAGGTAATCAACCCAATGCGTTGCAGCTCCGTCATTTCTGTGGGTCGATAATTTATGACGGCATATACAACACAGGCCGACCCTGCGTGCCTGTCAGAAATTTCCGCCTAATTAATTAACAATGCTTATTCGACGCATTTTCTGCAGAAACTTTATCCCACTTTCTATTCCAATCCGTCAACTTTGACGCGCTTTGCATTCCTCGTCAATTTCTTACTTTGTCTCTGCGTGCATCTGCGGCCTTTGAAACCGTCAATATTCTAATGAAACAACGTGTGTTTTCGGAGACTTCTATTGACTTAAGAAGGAAGTACCCCAATGTGCAAACAATATGTCTTAATATAAAATGTTGAATTATTAGGTTCACGAGTCTTCTTATTATATATGATCTTTATATTGTATGTTTTTAAGCTTTTTTTTTTACATATTATATTTTAATTACTTAAATTCTTAACAATACAAACATAATTTTTGTCTTAAAAATTGTCAAACATGATAATACACCAGTAGAAGCAAATTTATGCTTCAAGTTTTTGGTTTGGCACCAAACACAATCTGTCCAATTGTAGCACATTAAAGTATTAAAGATTTTTTTTTTCAAACAATTAAAGGACAATAGCTGGACATCAAAGGAATCAACAAGGACAACAGATAAAAATTTTATATAAAAATTATAATTTAATTTTTAAAAATCATATCTCATGTAAAAAATTATATTATTATTATTTTTAATCTAAAAATATTAAATTTATAAGATAATTTTAATACACTAAATTTTATAAAAATATTCTTAATTAAAAAAAAAGCACAAGAGATATAGATTCATGTGTATTTGAAAAAAAAAAGTAAAACACTCTAAAGTAGGACTTATTCAACTCAAATGCAAACTGAAGTGAGAAACGAAACTTATAGACACTTTGCATGATTAGACTGAGCACGCTCAGAATATATATATGGTTCCTGCTATGAATATACCCACCGCCCCGAACCCAAAACTCACGCAGGAATTTGTTTAAGATTGCATTACAATTTAATCGTATATCTAATACTTGGTTGCTAAGACACGGTGTTCGTCGCCAAGTCAGAACAAAAAATAAGCATAGGGTCACCGCCCCCTGTAAGTGTCAAGTCAAGCAAGCAAAACAAAACCCTTCATTTTCGTTCGCTTTCTTGGAAGCTGCTATGATGTTAACTCCGTTGGACAGTTAGAATAAGCTCAATTATTTATTTTTTTGTTCCTATTTACTATAATGTTAGACAGGGAACTATTACGATGTTAAGTTAACTCTCCTGTGAGTAAAATAATATTATTTATTTTATACTTTTTACTGTCTAAATAAGTTTGTTTATGTTAATTTATATTTTTTAAAAAAATTATAATTAAAATACTCTAATTTTTATTTGAACTTTTTTATAGGAAGTTGCCATTTGCTAATTAGAAAACGAGAGATTTGAACCTAAATTTTTACGAAAAAATCTACTCAAATGCTGTCGAAATAATTTTATTGGTGTAAAATATACTAATCAAAATTAAATTCTAAAATAAATATAAACAACGTAAGTATTATATAATAAATTGTCATCGGGGCATCATGTGGTGCAACCTATCATTTTCATTGCTTATTTACAATTGTAATTGAAGTAATCAAACAAGTTCGGTTTGTATGTAGTAGATTTTGGCTCAAAATATGGGGAACAGACATTTACCAAAATTAAAAAAAAACAATTAATTGAAGTAAACAACACGTTGCACGCGCTTGTCTATCCACATCCACTGTCCTCAGCCATAGACCTTGACCCGTACTAGTAAACGCAAATGATCGCCGAATCGTTCCACACTCACCGTGTTCCTCAAATTCTACGGACCTTTATAAATTGTAGAGCTACACAGCCACACCCCACCATCATCAGCATCATCATCGTATTCATAATCATACACACCCCTTATCCAAAGTTCATATATCGTCTTTTCTGCTACTTAACCCAACACTAGAGTTATGTATCCGCCGCCGCCACCAACCTCAGAATATGCAAAACCACCATACAATCAGCCCCGCTGCGACCGGTTTTCCGGTGAGCTACGAAACCTCGTACTCCACCGACAATTCCCAGTACTCCCAGCTGCCACCGCCAGCTCCTCAGCCTAAAGTTCGAGTAGATTGGTCCACCGGCCTCTTTGACTGCTTCTCCGACGTCAAAAACTGTACGTTCGCCCTCTCATCACCCTCTGCTTCCTTCCTTGCATTATAACATTATTTTTAATAACTCCACCTACGGTGGCGATTGAAGTCACGCGCTTCCACTCCCGGCATTGACCGGGACGAAAAGTTGCCAAGGCTGCAAAAAGACCCAGTACAGTTGGTGAGCTATGTTTTCGATTGCTGATGCTAAATCTCTAATTTGTTTCAGGTTGCATAACGTGCTGGTGTCCATGTGTCACCTTTGGCCGAGTTGCAGAGATTGTTGACAAGGGATCAACATGTAAGAAATCAAACTGGCTCTGTGAACAAGTTGAATTGCATATGAATATGATAATATATATGATATTGAAAAGTGTGAAACTTGATTGATTTTGCAGCATGTGGTGCCAGTGGGGCTCTGTATACGCTGATAACCTGTGTGGTTGGTTGTGGATGCTTATACTCTTGCTTCTACCGCTCCAAGATGAGGCAGCAGTACTTGTTGAAGCAGAGCCCTTGCTGTGATTGCTTGGTTCATTGCTGCTGCGAGCCCTGCGCCCTGTGCCAAGAATACCGTGAGCTTGAAAACCGTGGATTTGACATGGTCATTGGTATGAACTATGAACAAATATAATACTCTTGTTTTAATCTTTTGAAATTCCCTGCAGATGAAGCAATCGAAATAGCACAAAGAATAAGGATCGTGCTTAGAAAATAAACTTGCGAAATTATTTATAAAATTAATTTATTTTCTTTGAAAATTGATTAGGGTGGCATGGAAATGTTGAGCAACGGAGCAGGGGAATAGCTATGTCTGCAACTGCAACGGCTCCATCAGTTGAGCAGGGCATGAGCCGTTGACGTGAGGATCTATAATAATAATATAATATATAGTTATATACGTGCAGTTTTGTAATTGGTACGAGTGTATCCACGATGCTTGCATTAGATCTGAAGATCATTTATTCATGTTTGAAGAATGAGTCATGACTTGTAAAAAAAAAAACAGAACCTTTAGTTGATTTACAGTTGTTGACTTGTTTGTCCTAATTATTGTTTATATTTGTTATATTTTAAATAATTTAAATATAATTATTACAATATTATAATTACCAAATTTTTCCTTAATTAATTGATTAATTTTTAATTAATATTTTCTTATTTGTACTTTTAATACTTTATTCATACTGTTAAATGTTAAAATATTTTAATCAAAACAAAAATAAAAGTTAATTACATAAAAACATTTCCTGTCGGGCCGCATAATTAGGAATCCATTTTTATGGGGCCGAAGAAAGAAGGTAAGGGCCCGTTTGACAGACATACTGGTTGACCGAATGATAGACTGATGTACATCGATGCAATATAACCTACACAATGGGCTAAGCCTTAGTTTAAAGTCCTTTAAAAAAAATTACTTATTTAAAGGGATTTAACTATTTTAGAATGATGAATTTATTTTAAATTAAAAAAAATTATAATTATTGATAAAAAAATTAATAATTAAAATTATAATATATATATATATATATATATATATATATATATATATATATATATATATATATATATAAATAAAGTTATTAAAATTAACTTGCTTAATTTTTTTTACACTTTTGAAGAACAAAATTCGATTTTAAAAATCCATTTCAATTGGTTTTATGATAATCTTTTTTGTCTGAACTATAACCTTTCATTATTTGAATGGGCCCTATTTTTGTTCTTTTTTCAACATTCGTTGTAGCTAAATGCCTTTCAATTAATAATTTTCATAACCCTCTACTCCTATCTGTCTTAACAATCCTCATAATAGGCTCTGTTTTGAGACTACTTTACAATACTTTAATAATCAGAAAATTCTCCTTTGTTTTTTGGCAATTTTCCAAATTTTAATTAATTTTTTATATGGGCTCTTTTCTAACTCTAGTAGCCCCTTGATATGATAGAACTTTTTCGAAAATTTGATTCTATATATCTTTATATGACTCGGTCTGAACCAAAAAAAAAATAAATGACTCAGTCTGCTCTTAAATTATTCTGCAGCTGCCCAAGCACAGACTATACTTTTTTTTATGTAGCCATTTTACAAATTCATCGAACTTGCAGAATAGACATCCGTACAAATTGGTTGCAAGAAACGAAGCTTTCCTTATCTGTGTAGTAGCAGGCTGTAGGAAACTTCTACTTTGACTCACCAAACCCACGGCAAGTATGGTAGACATGCTTCCTTCTTTGCACGTTTTGTCAATGTTTAACAAAGGGAAAGTGGAATTCTTTATTGCTAGAAAAAGGGGGAAAAAAAAAGAAAGCAAAAGGGAAGATGATTGATTTTGAAGCACTGTATAAAGTAGTGACGATGAGCACCATTCCATAATGCCCTTTGCTTCAAAATTTGCAGCACTAACTACTAAAAGTAGATCAAGTGTATATGTAGGACAGAGACAACACCTTTCAAGGAAAAAAATAAACCCACATAGGTGGGTCGTCCTTCATGCTAATCCATGAAGTGTGATAACTTCAAAAAGAATAGCTACGTATGTGTGAAATACACGTTAAATATTCATATTAAATATAATATAACACTTTAAATTATTATACATAGAAGGGTTTCTGCTACTTTCTTAATCACACTATGCTAAGTATGATGTTAATTTTGCTTTGCTGTCCACAAATAATGATTAGTTTTAAACTAATTGTTACAAAGAACAAAAAAGTATGATAGCTATTGGAACCCTGGGCAGAGAGATGGGCCAGGATTTCAGGTATACTTTTGAAGTCTCTCTTGTTTTTATTAAGCGGCAGCTCTCCGCATATCAAAGTAGTTGTAACTCGTAATCTGCAAAACTGTGTCTTATCCCTACGCTGTACCCAACCACCTCTTCTGGAGTTTTGTTGCTCAAACTTGTTCATAGATTGAATTTTATAATGTTTGTAAATTTAATCTTAAATTATTTAAAATAAATAAATATATTATTACATCTAGGATTCCTCGTGAATCCCAGTCCATGGACTCCCTGGTCTATACGCAACAAAGCCAACACCAGCAAATGCATGCATTACAAGAAACAACTCAGAAACAATGACCAAAACCAACAAATACATTTACACTACACAGTACGCCTTTTGTTTCTGTCTTAATCTTCCTATACTTATTCTGTTGTACAATCTTTTGCTCTCTCTCTCTCTCTCTCTCTCTCTCTCTTCCTTTTCCTTTCTTTCTTTTCGGAAGCCAATGGAGTGCCCAAGATACTTGGCATTGCTTTAAGCAGATTACTGGCCACAATCTGGAGGTACAGAGCAAAAGAAGAAAAGGGTAATCCGAGAGTGATGAGAGGGTAAGTTAAGAGTTAAGAGGGAATTGAACATGGAAGGAGCAGAGGAGGAGCTAGAGAGAAGAAGCAAGTTTCTCAACAGTCTGATACAGAAGAAGAAAGCCATAGAGCAACAAGAGCAGCATGACCGCCTCATCAACAACAACGTTCGGGTCAGAGCTTGTGACATGCCTCTCCCTTGGCAGAACCGTGCCTTTCGTTGCGCACGTGACCACCTGGATTCTATGCCTGCCAAGAAGCTTGACAGTAAACGCCTGGCCCTGGCCCTTAAGAAGGTCACCTTTTTTCTCTAATCTTTTATATTTATTTCATTTTTGTTTTCTGGGAAATCTTTTCTTTTGGCCAAAATCTGTTTCTTGGTTCTGATCTTTGACACTTAGTATGAGTTCTGAATCTGAATGCCTAATCTGGAAGCTTTTGGAGTTAGGAATATGGTCAGAATCAGATATTGCAAACGGTATATTTTAGTTCTCAATATGTCTAGGCCGTAGCTAAAATTAGTGTCGTTTCAGTTCTTCATTTTCATTTCTTCCTCAATTTATTATTTAATGCTGGTTGTTCGATTTGGATAACTTAAGTTTCATTGTTAATTCATTAAACAATTTAAAATAATCAATGGTTTAAGGATAGCAAATATGCATTTTCTGATTTTGGGTGTTGATATTTTGTCAATTGGGTGAACATCTATGGCATGTGTATAATTGCTTGCCAGTTTCATTCTGCCAGATGGAACTGTCATAGGATCATGCTGAAAGAGTTGTATTTCCACACTCAGTCAGTTGATGGATAGAGTATATTTTCAATTGCAAACGTATGCTTGAACTCTTTCTTTTTTCATCCTACACATTCTCTCTAGCTATCTGTCTTATATTCACCACAAATTAGTCCTCTCAATCATTCTCAAGAAGTGTCTGAAGTCTGAGCATTGATCAGTGCTTAAAAAATTTTATGGTAGATCCACGAAGCTTTCTGTTGCATCCGTCTTTCCTTTCTGGAGTATAGCAGCCTACCAGGATCTCATGCTCCAAGCTTCAAAAAAAAAAAAAAAAACAAAAACAAAAGAAACACTTCTGTTCTGTTCTGTTCTGTTCTGCTCTCCAACTGAAACAACTGCAAAGTTGTAGCAGTCTCTGGTACATAAAGTTCACTATAAACCTAAGTTCTCGACTACCAGAAATTTCAATTCTTCTAATCTCAAAATATTGGTATTATCCGAATTCTTTTAACAAGGGTGTGCTGATATATTGGCTTACAGATGCGCAATAGATGAATGATATTGAGCTGAGGCTCAGGAGTTGCCTTATGAGGCTTCACAAATTTTATATTCTATTTTATTTGAAAAAACTTTTGAAGTTTCCATTAAATGATAAATATGGATAAACCGTTAGGTATCAGGGAAGGGAAAGGAATGGGAATGAGAGGTTTTTTATGCTTTGATCTTGGAAATTTTATAATATTCATCTATTCCATTTCTTTTTTTTACATCATACCAAACATGCTCTAAAGGTTTCATCACTTTTTTTATTGTCAAGCATGTCAGTGTAGTTTATAAGCTAGTACACATTCTAGATTGCGTACTTAGACTTATGCATGTAACTTTGAGTACGGAGAAAGCCTCAAAAAGCAACGTTTATAGGTATGTTTGTTGTGATTATTAATGAATAGGTGGCTTGGTAGCTTGGAAGTGGTTGCTTGTGATGTTGAGAATGTTACATGGTCCCTCATTTCATTGATAGGGCTTCGGGGCTGGTAAATGATATGAAAGTTATAATTCTAGGATTTCTAATACTTTGATATCCCAAGTTGTAAATTAGATGAGTTGAGAAATAGTAATATATATTTTGCTACTTGATATGAACACCATAGATGGCTCATGATAGAAACATACTGGTGTTGCAGGAATTTGATTCTTCGTATGGTCCAGCTTGGCACTGCATTGTGGGCACTAGCTTTGGCTCCTATGTCACACATTCTCTTGGCGGTTTCTTGTATTTTTCCATTGACAAGGTTTATATCCTTCTCTTCAAGACAGCTGTTGAACCATTACAACATTGATAACTTCCGCAACTTCTGAGTTATATGCATGTCTCCTTGGAAAATTAAATCCAAAAATTTTCAACCAACTGATATGTAAAATTAGAAATTGAAACATTTAAAGATTTCTGTATTCTGTGATATATTTGATGCACTTCAATCTGGATCTTTCGTCCGTGGGAGAGCATTTGAATATATAATTTGTTGTGACAAGTCACAGGATATTCTTCTTGTTCAGCTCAGAAGAAAATGTTACAGAATTTTCCGTCTAAAATAAAGTATTTTTGATAGTTGGTTTATTTGTACACAGATTTGTGTTTTGCGAGGCATCTGCTCTCAGCAATCGTGGTTAAATGTATAATTCAATTCCTTGAAGTTTACAAAAATCACATCGTTTTTCTCATCATTAGATGAGATTCAAAGTACTGTGTGATCCTCAAGTATAAATGCAGGGAGATGTGCCAGTTTTCTCTTTCCTCCAACCATTGTATTACTTGCTTGCTGCTAGTCATTGGGGTGGTAACAGAATGCATTACCAAAGTCCAAAGAATTGTGGGGATAGCCCTTCCGATTTAGATAGAGAGATTCTTACTTTTTTAGGAGTGTAAGAATTTTTTTCTTATACTATACTAGTTATAATCATATAACTTTGTAAATATTACTATTTTTATGAGTCCATGTCTATACGACCTACAAAATTATTTGGTGTTAACGATTGTGGGAAATAGAGTTTGGAAAAAAAAAATAAACTGTTACTAGAGTTCACCCAAATTAACCAAATGATTAATCACGTAGGAGTTACTTTAACTTCAACTAATCTTACAAGAGTTTGAATAAAGCTTTTTGCATACTAATTGTCCACTTTCACACTTCATGGGTAAGAGAGGGAGAGAGGCTTTAAGGGGAAGAGAAATATTATTAAATACCAACAATTTTTATGTGTTTTACTCAACGACTCTAATTATTTTTAAAATTAATTTTATAACCTATATTTAATCGTCCAAAAATGCGTCACACACTCTTTAAGTTCAACACGTATAAGAAGTTTCAGTTGACGACAACCTTATTCTTCTTTTTTGTGCGTCCCTCATCAAACTCTTATCCTAGCTCCAGCAGTGATATTAAAATCACTTGACATGTGTTAAGGATGCAACAACAGCTCTATATGATTTTGATTTTATGAAACCTGGAAATTGTTGGCATGCTTGCACTTATACATTAAAGTGAAGCAATGGATGAGTCTCCAAAGACTTCCTCCTCCTCCTCTCTTAGCCTTAGAATTGAGCAAGCACGACCAGAGCCGCCTCACGAGGCTCTGTTTATCGTCTTAGCTTACCTTCCAGTGTACGAGCTTCTAGCCATGTCTCAGGTTTGCACATCACTAAGGGACGCAGTGAACAATGATGTGTTGCCATGGCTGAATCTTATTGTTGAAAGGCCTCTGAGTTCTCGACTCTCTGATGAGATTCTAATGAAAATCACCTCCAAGGCCAATGGTAGGCTCAAGACTCTGGCTCTGATGAACTGCATGCACATTACCGACCAGGGGCTTCAAAGGGTCGTAGAACAAAACCCTCTCATAAACAAGGTATGAAAATCCAAACCCATATTTTAGATTTTCCATTGTTTTCCCTGATTCAACCGTTTTCTTTAATCAAGGAAAGTTGGTAGTCTTCCTTTCCTTCTTTACATGGATGAAATTATGAGTTTAGGTTTAACTGCTTACCAGTGTTAAGGGATATGGATTTGAATGGATAAGAAGTGTCTGGCTATCCTTGCTTCTTTGTCTAGATCGATTGGTTGGGTAATTTTTCCATAAATTGAAAATTGAAATAGGTGCTTGATAAAAGGGTGGCGTGTGCATCTTGAAATCCAAGTTTGGATCTTTTGAACGCGAAAGGGAAGAAACTATGAAAGGATTCATTTCAGAAAGGCTACTTTTGCTAATGCCACAGCCTATTTAATTTAAACACTTATTATAAACTAAAGTTCCCCTTAATCAATAGGCCATCATTTTGATTTCATAAATAAGAGATTCACTTTCTTTTTTCTTGAAAATGGGTCAGAATCAAGAGTTATGAGAAAGAAGTTGACATTGGACTATAATTTTACAGGGGCAGCTGTTTTACTTGCTGTCATGATCAAGTATTCCATAGAAGTCATTTTCCTAATAATTTAATAATTGAATTATCACGTAATTAGAGCCAAAAAAGAAGGAATTTTCACATGATTATTTAATTGCTAGCTAGAGTATCATAACCTTGACTATTAGGATAATAGCCTGATGCTTCTTAACAACCTCCCTCTTTCCCACAAGGGCAGAAGCACAGAACAAAACAAGAAGAATACGAAAAAGAAACTGAATACAGACGAGGAAAATTTTAGGCTTTGATAAATGATAAGATCAATAATTAGCATCCAAGGCACCTTGGCAGGTGTTGCCAACATAGTAGGATTGGAGCGTTGTCTCATTTCTGTTTTCATTTGGGGTGTAGCTCCAGATACCAGCATGCACTGGCATAACCCCTGAAGGAGTTCTAAGAGCCGTGAAAACGCTGTGCCAAGGAAGCCATTGCTTAACCATCTTAAGGATAAACGGCATCTACAACATACAGAAGGAGCATCTTGACATGCTTGCCTTATACCTTACAAAGAACCTGCCACTAGAGGAGCAGGAAATGCAGCAGCCTATCTGCTATCATGAACGTGGTAACTTTTCAGTATTTAAGCACGAAGAAAGCCAGCGGATTATAGATTTGGGGATATGTCCCAAGTGCTTTGAGGTGAGGATGGTTTACGACTGCCCAAAAGGGGACTGCAAGAGGAGGGAATGGCCACTAGCTCAATGTAGGGGTTGCAATTTTTGTATTCCGAGGTGCGAAAACTGTGGTGGATGCATTGAATCCGAAGAAATGGAAGAGGGTGCCTGTGCGGATATCTTGTGCCTTGAATGTTGGTTACAGCTTCCCAAGTGCAGTTTCTGTAACAGACCATACTGTAAGCAACACACATATTGGTGGTGCACTTCTTCAGACTACGGATTACTCTGTAAAGTTTGTGATGAAAATTCTCATGGATATACGTATAATGATGTTGTATGATGAAGCGTAAATCGTGATCAGCTTTAAACTATCTTGCCTCGAGCTATCGAGTTTCTGTATCTTATAAACTTCTAACGTTTATAGCACTAAAGAAATTCTTGCTGATAGTATTTGCATTTATGAACGTACTCAAGTGTGAGTTCTAAAATGAAGGCTTTCCTGTAAAACCATCAATGCATCATGAAAGAATCCGATTCATCAGCTATTTCTGGACCATATCAAGATCATCATGCCAAACATTCCAATGGATGCCAGACATGGAATAATTCCAATTCAAAGAATACAAACTGTGACAGAGAAAAAATAATAGCCCCATTAAGGTTACAGCAATGATGTCAATTAATTTCTCTGATTTGTTTGTACAAAAATTCAATGAACATCTCAAGTTACATTTGCCAATATACATTTCGATCAACCTTGCCAGTTGCCTACAGGAGGAACACAAAATTGGGTATGCTGCAATCTTCCAAAAGGCAGTTGACGAGCACATTTCCATAAATTAGATTCCAGTGATTATCGGGAAATGTGCCTCGTTTTACATGACAACTGCACTCAAAAGTAAAACAACTAGAATCACAGAGCTTGTGAAAGATCCACCATTATAGTAGTATTGTGACAAGCAGCCTGAATTTGTGGAATTAGATGGGGCCGTTGACCTGCCATTTGTTCTGGTGCCATTTTTACCACCACTGATGTTCACCCCAAATATGGAACCAAAAAAAAGAAAAAGAATAAGAAAGAACAGTTAAGCAGACCATGTAAAGTCATCTCACACACAGCTGAAGAGACAAGAATTGGAAAAAGACAACACTAAGAAGTCAGGAAAATGAGAACAAGACAAGTAGCACATATAATCAAGAAAAAAGAAGAAAAAAAAAGGACAATTAGCACATATCAACATAAGCTTGAGATCATACCTTCCTGGAAATATACAAGAACCATGACCTGCAACAATGATAATATAACAAATTTCATCAGAATTCACCTTACTTGTGAGTATCAAAACCTGGTTATTGTGTTAGGTGTGCGTGGGTGCAAACAACCATATTTCCTTATTGTCTCTAGTTATTGTGTTCTACTGGTTTTTACCAATAAGAGCACACATACTTTTGTAGCCAACACACAAGTAAATATTTATGAGTGTATAATGCCATACTTGGGTCTGTGGTGGTGACAGTGGCAACCCCTTTGAAATCACAAGTCCCAGGAGATTTAGCCATCTTCTGATAATATGCATTAAAAGCATATGTAGCATGTGCAACTACATTATCTGGTTCATAACATGGTTGACCCTGCAGCAAAGGTGAACAATCCACCTTACCTGGTCCACAAGCCCAATCAAGTGCTGCCTGCAGCATCTTAGGGTCAGCATTATTCTTTGTGACACAAAAGGTTTGGTTTGTTGTATCATTTGCAAATATAGTACCAGCACCAGTCAAGTGTAAGGTATACACTGGTTCTCCGTTTGCGTAAAAAAGCCCCCAGTTCTTTTCAGAGACTGGACCTGATCTTAAGTCTTCATTGTAAAGCTCATAAAGATATGTACTAACTGCAATTCCAGGATGTTTAGGAGTCCCCGTATTGTTAAGGACATGTCTGATCAAGTTACTATTGTAAGTGTTAGCATTATCAAGAGTTGCATCTGGCTCAGATGAGTCACCTTTAGAGGGCCATCCTGACTCAGTCACCAGAATAGGGATATTGGTGAAGTTCAAATAGGACATTGCAAAATAAGCAGCATCAACAACTGCATCAAAAACATTCGTATAATGCAAGAGAGTATTGGCGTCAACAGCTTCCTTATTTGGAGGTAAGGGACGTAATAAAGCATAATCCAGTGGGATTACACCATTGGACTGCAAGTAATCAAAATATGGGTATACATTAAGCATAAGATATGAACCTGTTGATTGCAAAAATTTAAGCAAGGGAACCATGACTGGGTCCCAAGTCCGATTGAAAAATGCTTGAGAAGGTGGGAAAGAGTCAAGGATGACAGAAGAAGAGTGCGGAGTAGAGACTTTAATTTGCCAATCCAGATTAGCAGCGACAAGAGCAGAGTGAATGAATTTTAGGGCAGAGACTAGGACAGGGGCTGCATTTGGGAGAGCAGTTAGGACTTCAGATCCAACAGCTATGTTAGTAATGTTGGTAGCAGGTACATGAGCTATGACATTTCGAGCAACCCAGTTTGCTGCAGTGGCATTGGACTGACCAATGCCAAGTAGCTGGTCATTGGGAACAGAGACAGTTACACGGATTCCTGACTTGGCAAGTGCAAGAAGTATGGCTTGGTCAGCATCATAGAGTCTGACATGTTGGATACTTTGAGCCTTAAGAAGGGCCACAGTCTCTGTTGGACTTGGCATGTCAGAGACATCTGAACCAATGTTGACACCAATAAAAGCATCTGCAGAAAAACAGTATCTAGAAATGAAGGACTTTCAACAATTAAATCATCCAAGACAAAAAGGACTTTCATTTTAACAAGAGAGTCAAAGTGACCACATGATACTGATCAGAAAGCGTGAATGAGAGATAAAAGAAAAAATGAAATTGCAGCAACCATCCACAGGATAGAAAAGGAATACTTTTGAATATTTATAGAGGTGACAGCAAATCCAAATATGGAAAATTATTTCTTATCCTACTTTTAATGATTTAGAAAACCTAGCTCTTTTGGCCCATCAAGAGATGTAACTTAGTGATATTGAGTTACTTACAATGAACAGTGAGGTATAAATCCTCAATCTCAATTTCAGGCACATCAAGGAAAACAATTTAATGCATTAAATTTTCAGCAAAAGGATACTAAAACAAACCTTCAGTAACAAAAATAAATAATTATTGGGACATTAAGTATATGTTTGGATTAATTTATTTTGTAGTCAAAATAGCTTATAATCAAAATCTTATTGAGAGAATTTTTGAAAAAAAAGCGATTTTTTTCCTAAAAATAACCTCTACCAAACATTCATTAAGCTGAGGCGCTGAACTAAAATTTAAAATTTAAAGTTCTTTTTCTACCATTTGCATACCCCTTATTGGATCCTAGATCTATCTCTAAAGAATCTCATAAAACCGCATCCAGGATAGTGTTTCATATTGTAATCAATGTCACTACAAACTGGCCAGTGGGGGGTTACTATGTATCCCACAAATTAAAGATGAAAAAATGACATCCAAGGAAATGTATACATTTTTTGAGAAAAATATGATTCAAGAAAAGGAGAAATGGAGAATGATTCACTTATCTGACAAGCTTGGTCTATAATTCTATATACCTGTCTACTAGTGAAGACATAGCCTGCTATAACATTTAGCAGTGGTGCTCAGCTCCACAAGTAAGACAGCTAGAAAAGAACATTGAAGAATTATATCTTGTTATAGGCTTACAGAAATATGCTGCTATATCGCAACCTAAAATGTATGAAAATATATCCTTGAATAAGATTGTTATAACCCCTACTTTTGCAGATCCTAGGACAAAAATTTTGGAATATAGCATAGATGGAATCAGGATTATGCATATCACAACTGCACTTTAGTTCTTACAAAATCAAACATTTGTGTAACCCGGAAAAAGATACTATAATAACAAAATATAAGACAAGGATAGATGGTCAAATTGTTCATCAAACTATTGAATATCCTTGGATGCAATCAAATTAGAAGTGGCCCATGATAAATAACCTGAATGGTTCATATTTGCTCATGAACCACGACAAAATTCAAGGTCGGTTTTTTACCTTTCCCCCCATGTGCGTTTTTTGTGTCTGATCTGTAAGGTAGGAGACATGGATTTAGCTAATAGAAGTGTAACATACTCAAATGATGGCTGGTCGGTAGGTTACACTGATCAGAAGCACCTCTTCTACTAGACATATTACACATGCAAGAGATTCACTTTAATTAGCTAGCTTGAAATTATAAATTGAATATTTAATTGCCTGCACGATCCAGGGAAACTGCGAGATCACAATCAAGTGGTACCACCCTGATCATTTCCTACTTAGTGAATATGATTACATTCTAGAATGTCAGATTTTCTTGATACCGCTGATAATCTCTTCATAAATGACGGTAGGTTTGCCCATTTAATATTGTCGACCAACTCCTTATGTGTTTAATTCTCTTGGCAGCAAGGTCCCAGTGCTACCAACTCAGTAGTAAGTTTGATTGCCGGACCCAATATGATTAATCTTTTCCATCATTCGCATTCTCAAATAAGGGTATTTTAGTCCCATGATAGTTTCTATGAAAATGCAGTTAAGTGCAAACTGCAAAGTAACTCTCTGATGAGCTGGGACGCAATAAACGATTCCGCTAAAGAGGGGAAAGGACAGATAGATTCTGTACAATGGAACAGATTTTCTCACGGAATACCTTCTGCATTGGTCAGGGGAGAAACAAAAAAGATGAAATACCAATCTAGACCAACTGGTTCTCTCTCTCTCTATCTCTCTCTTAGCATTCTCATGCCCCTGTCGTAAAGATTGTGACCTTAAACTCAGTCCTATTTTTCTTTTCTCTTTAACACAAATATATCCAAAGACTAATGCAATCGAATAAGGAAAACAATAATTAAGGCACATCGATCATTAGCCCACTGCGCCCAAAATATTTATCAGAATAACCATAAGACAAGCAAAGATCAACCATGGCCAATGCCACTTTCAACTAAGTTATGCGAAAGAATAGACACAAACCCACTTGGGGAACCTCGGGCAGGCATAAAGAACGCGACTTTCATAGGAGAAGAGGAAAGGAGCACGCTGATATAATGAGGGAAAAACAAAAACTAGACGCTAAAGAGAAGAAGGGAATGAAACCCATTAGGCGTTAAGATATAAAAAACCAGAAAAGAACATGGATAAATTAATCACCAACAACTCAGTGTCAGCAGAGTCCATGGAATGCCCAAAGGAATAGAGACGCAGGTGGCTGAAAATCACAGAAAGGAAATACAGGAAGGAAGAAACAGACCTCCATAAGCAGAAACAGAGACTGCTAGTAGTAGCAGTAGCAGGATAAAAAGCAGCAGCACAGCCATCAAAGCTCACTTAAAAAGCCACTATCCACCAGCAATATAAAAAGAGCACTGCCTTCACTGTAAATTTCAAAAACCCAGAACAGAAAAACGGAAAAGGAAACGGCTCCAGCGAAAGAGCGGAAGTGAAAAAACCGAAAGCAGCTACAAAACTTGGAATTTTCGAGGGAGAGTAAAGAAAGTTGGCTCCTTTTGAGGCACTTTGGGAGGGAGGGAGGGAGGGAGAGGGAGAGAGAAGAGAGAGAGAGAGTGGTGGCAACTGTTGTGCTCTGAGGTGGAGGGAGAGAGAGGCTGCATTTTTTTCTCGTCGTGGTCAATTTGTACTAGATCAACATTCGAGGTGGTCTGTGTGACTGTGTCAGCAATTCAACGGCTAAGATTAAGATGCAGGTGCATGGTATGCCGTCTGGCCTACCACAGGAAACAAAAGTCAGGCTTTATTAATCTAACGTTTGTTGCAGACTTGCAGTGTTTGTACGTGTCAGTGTGTGCGAAGCTGTTGAATGCTGGTGCGTACTTCTGTAAGTGCAGTGCAGGAATATATGGTGGGCCACGATCTACCAGAAGACAAGGAGCTGCTGACATGGCATCTTAGCTGGAATTAACGGTCGTGTTCGGGCCACGTGTTTTTCGTTCCTTTTTTTTAGTAGTTATTATGATTCCCTCCCCAGTCCCTACTATATCTTTTATCTTTATCTTTATCAAAGATGACGAAAACTTGGCCCACACTTTACTGTAATACTTTTTCTCTTCTCTTTAATCTTGCATAGATAATTAAGTAAAAAAAATTATATATTAAAACTGATGTTAGTTTAATTAAGAGAAATCTATATTTTTTTTTAGTTACCAATATTTTGTATTTTAGATAAAATATATTTTTTCTTTCAAAATATAATTTTATATTAACTTATTCTCTTAAAAATTAATTTTTATCACTTAATTTTTTTATTAAAGTATATATTTTTATCACTTAATTAATGTCTTATTTGATTTTATTAAAAAATAATGTTTTCACTAAAAATTAAATTTTATGAGAATTAAGTGATAAAAAAATTTAGAAGATAAGTTGAGTGAGAGCTTTATTACATGTTACTATTATATTTTTTATTCAATTGTCAATGTTTCATTAGAAAGATAAGATAAGAACAGAGAAAAGATTTGAATTTCCTTTATTTAAACATAAAATAAAAATAAACTAGTAATAAATTAAACTTTTACAGAATAAATAGTTATATTTTGAGCAGTTTGGTTACTTCTTCGGAGCCCACCACCGAGCTACAGCCTAGAAGGGTGGCTTGGAGAGGTCATTCCCATCCTGCACTTTAGACAGTCACCGTCCCATATGCGTGTTTTGTCATTAAAGTCTGGTGTCATGTAGTGTGTTGAGAAAAAAATTTTATATACTCTTATATGGTAATATTTTTAAAAATATTTTAAAGATTGAAATTTAATTTTAATTTTATTATTTAAAATTATATATTTAATTTAAAAATTAAATAATTATAAAAAATTACATGTTACATCTCTAATAAATAAGCGTAATATTTTAAGAATATATAAAAATTTCTAGTGTTAAGGAGCTTCATGCTCTTGTGAAAATTTCCGTAACAAGTCTATGGCAAGGGTTTTGTTAAACGTGACAGGTTAATGGTAGAGAAATTGGTGGCAAGACCTTACTCTTTAATATTTTGCTTTAAAAAAAATATAAATTTTAGTCACTCTTTAATACTTTGTCTTTTAAAAAATATAAGTTTAAATTTTAGTCACTAAAACTTATTTTTTTTAAAGACAAAAGTATTTAGAAATGAGTTTTACAACCAATTTCTCGAATGTTCGTATTTTTTTTTTTTTTTGACTCGGCTAATGTTTGTATCTTTATGATACGCTTCAACAAAATCCATGATTTAATGCTTACGGAAATGCTGGGCTTCTAGTGTCCCGTTTTCATGCCCCTCCCGTACTATAATTTTGAGTTATTGAAGCATATTGTGACAGGTAGTTAAGAGTTTCTCACCAACGACCATTCAAAGAACAGTAAAAAAAAATACAGTAAGCTTATTAATTACAATCCTTGTTATCCACGTAACCTCATGGCTTCAATTACGTTCTAGCACGGGTATGCTTTAAAGAGCATGCATATGCAACTTCAAAATATGATAATTAATGAATTTAATTTTAATTAATTGTTAATATAATTTTTTTTATATTATTATTTAATTATATATTATTTAATGTTTGATTATTTAAGTAATTATTATTTTATTTAATTTTTTTAATGATTTAGTAATCTATACTTGAAATTAATAATAATAATAATAATAATAATTTTATATATTTTTATATAATCAGCTTAATAATTTTTTAAATATTAAATATATTTTAAATTTTAAAATATTAAATATTTTTATTTTTTATTTAATATTTTCTTATTAAATATTAAAAGAATCGTTTAGAAAGGATATATCATGACTCAATCAATAAGTTAATTGTTTGCTTAATTATATTATTAATTTATTATTCATAAAGAAGTTTCTTTCCTCAAGCAGAAATATTAATTATAATCGTGCTTGCGAGTTTATTACGTACGAGCAGAATCTTTTAGAAAGAATCGTTGCCAACTTTAGAAGTGAGAGCTACCGAAAGTGTTTAACCGATAATTTAAAAAAATAAAAACGACCGAAAGTGAAAAAGAGTAGAAGTCATAACTAAAATAACGTTCCCCCCCCCCCCCTTTTCTTTTTCAAATATCAATATTTGCACAAGTCAAAAAAAAATAAATATTTGCTTTTCTTTTGGGAAAACATATATCATTGAATTTAATAAATTTTACAAACATTGCTTTTGTCATAGAACTATTCAGAAATGGGTTTTAACGGTAGATCCTGTATTGTTTGTCGTACCAGTTATTTACGTTTTTCTGTTATTACCTAAATTCAAACTCATTTAAGCCTTGTTTGTAAAAATTATAATTAACAAACAATACAAATAACTTATTGTGGCCACTAATTGTGAAATTTATTGCAATTTTCAGATATCCATTTCAAAGCCTAAAACTAATAATTAGTGGCCTAATCTAATTAAGTGACACATCAAGTTTTGGTTGAGCTACCTAAATAAGTACTGATAATATATATATGTGTGTGTGAGTGTGTGTGTGTGAATTCCAATAAGGATGTTTAAATGTAAGGTTTAGTTTATGCTTTAATCCAATATATAATCTATGCATAAACTATGTTAAATGACATTGCAATTCATGAGTGTTTTTTTTTTCTTTTTTGGTAAATGCTAGCCATATATATATGGTATGATTCTCAAATATCATAATCAATTAATTGTTTGCTAACATAATTAATAAGTCATAAAATTGTCCGTTAAAAACTTGACCCATGACTTTTCGTTTCAAAGTTGGGCACAACTTTACTTTCAAAACCAATAGTTCTACTTGAAAACTGACGAGCACAACCTTTCAAAATAATTAGTCCTTCAAGAGTCTTAAGAGTCATGCTAATTAATCTCTTAATTAAAAATTCGAGCTTCGCAAAAATATATGGCTTTTCCTCTTACCAAATGCGAACACGAAAACAATCATGAGTTCTATCTAAAGGCTCAGATCTCATATAGTTTTCACGAGTCCTCAATAAAATACAAACTTATAAGGAACTTTAATATTTGATCCAACATGAAGAAAGCAATGGTGCTAGTGATGCTAATGCATGTGCTTATTCTAGCTAGCTAGTGTTGGCAAAATATGCACATACTTGCAATGTTTCTTCGAATTCAACCATCTCTGCATCTGCTTCGCCAATTTTGCTTCCCATTCAGCCTCTTTGTACTAGTCAAAGGAAAAATTTGCTAAAAAATTGTGAAAGTAAGTGCCGTAAAAGATGTGAAAGTAAGCAATGTACATCTCACTGTATGTTAAAGTTTTATTTGAAGTTCATGAGAATGTGTTTGGTTTGGTATGATTGGAAATAACAATCTACCAAAGAAAAGTTATTTTCTATGGCAATTGTCAATTAGATTGGTTATTTAAATTAAGTTGGAATCATATCTTCTTTTTTTTTGGGTGTTAAGTTGGAATCATATCTAATTGCTAATTAAATCCCCTAATTGGACTCAGAATAATTGAAATCAGAGACCATAGTAAACTAAAAATTACTTCAGAATAGTTGAAGTTTGAGTCCATTATAGCAATTACACTACAAAAAAAATTGGATTAGTATCTGAAATTGAGAATTGTAGTTGATTAGTGATTACATCACATCTTTTATTTTCATCAAACAAACATAATTCAGAATACGAAATTATGAATAAGAAGAAGAAATAGAAGGGATCAAATTTTATTCATCCACTTCCTAGCTAACAAAAAAAGAGTACTTTATTACATCTCAAGAGGTTTTGCTGTGTAACGATTGCAACAGAATCAAGGAAACTAAATCCTAAAGAAATTCCTAACACATATTAAAATCTAAGCTTTTCTCGCTTCCTCATTTACTTTTGTCTCACAAACTGCTTCAACTGCAAACCTATTCTGCTGTACTTTGCATCCAGTAGGTCCAAGCATTTTCTCAGAAACTTGAAAAGAGCATCTATCCTTACCAACACAGTGCTGCAAAAGAAAGAAAACAAGAAAACTATCAGTTTTTCCTTTTCTTTTTACCACTTTACCATGGAAGTGGAAGAAAATATATGGCATGGTGTGTATATATATATATATATATATTTCAAGACCGATAAAGCCTCGCGAGATTCACAATGGCCTCTCTGAAAGGATCCACATTCTCCCTCTGGCAAACCAAATCTGGCAAATTGGATTTCAGAGATGACTTGGTTCTCATTGCACGCTAATTCCAAAACATGTCCTTCATAAGCATTTGCACAAATTTTCCCAACAGTTACAGTGTAAAATTTGACATCACAAGGGTGGCCTCTTTTCTCCTCAAACAAGACCAGTGTGCTTTGATCATCGTCACGAAGAAATGAGCGTGGCACATGATACCTTATTATTGTAACCAAAAAATAATAATAATAAAGAACCAGTTAGTAAAATTACAAACACAAAATTAAATCATTGATCATCATCGTCACACATAAAATTAACCAATATATATTGACGAAAATTCATTACCATCTCTGAGTAGGCTTTCCACTCTTTGACAAGCATTTGCCAGAAGAATATGCTCCGCGGTAATCACATGTTGCATTGCAACCATCCTCATTTGCAAGGTAACTTGGCCAATACCTACCCAAGGCTGTTACCATTCACCCAAGCATGTCCCTTTCCCAACCCTCTCAAATCAACCACAACTGGATCATCTCCTATGGGACTTTTGAATATAGTCTACAAGATCATGAACCCATCTCAGATAGTTAGCAAACATCATGAACCCATGAAATTGATCTAAATTAATTGGAATAACTCAAAGCAACAATAAAAGAATTATATATACCTTATGCCAAACAAATATTCTATGCGTTGGAAGACCATTTGTATACCATCCTCTAATGCTATTCTCATAGGTGTAATGCTTGGCTTGCTAACCGGGTAATCCAATTTTATAATTCCATTCATTTTTGGAAAGATCTTGGACTACCTCAGTATCATCCTTTACTGCCACCAACTCAACGGGACCAAGAATTCCGACAGCAACATTGTCAAAGAATGCACCGTAGTTCTATTTAAATAAAGAGAGCAGTGTTAGCTTTATGGAATCAGGACCAGTGTACATGATATTAATGTCTTAACTTTTAGCATATATGCATATCAAGTGTACGTGTGCATGTTACTTACTGGTAATCCAACAGTGCAGCTAAGTAGAGTTATGTCATTGTTCCCAAGCTTCAATTTGATCTTCGACTCAAAAACGAACTTGTAATGTCCATTTTGAGCATATTGGGAACCTGTGAGGCAGATGAAGGAATGAATGAATGAAAGGAAGAATAAAAAACCTAAATTCAAAACTGTTGTGAGCTACTATATATAATAAAGGGAGAAGTGGGTAAGAAATTTTCCAGTCAAAACTTACCAACATGTCGTCCATTAACAATGCATGAAGTACATGCCCACTGGTGTGAACTCATAACGTAATAACATCTGTGGACCAAATAGTGTCACTTTCTTTGACGTCAAGACTGTAGAGATATATATTTTCTCATGCAAGTTAGTACCTACTAATTAATTATATACACCTCAATACAAAATTTTGAAGAAACTGCAGAAAAATTACCTGGTGATGTACCATAAGTAGTCACTGGTATCATTTGTGACAACCTTTTGATCCAAAAGTTGTGGAGCAGTCAAAGAACAGAATCAATGATTTGGTCATTGCTCACTTGCAAATAGGGCTCCTGCCTCCATTGCCAATTCAATATATATGGTTCTTCTTCATCATCTGCATCATTTTTCTTCTTGACCATTATGGATGTTTGAGCATTGACCTGATTTTATATTATTTAATTATTCATAAAACCTCAAACTTTAATAGCAATATTTTCTGTCTTAAGTTTGAATCCTCATGTAGAAAAAGAAGCAATATTTATTATTCATAACAATTATGAGAACTATTCTCACCTTTGCAGTGTTATAAGCTTCTGTATAACAGTATGGGAGGATAGAAACAGACCAAGCAGGAATATTGTATTGAGTGTTCTGAAAGTTAATTGTAGCATCCATTGATGAATGTCCATTTCCAAGGAAGCAAGCTGATTTTCCAGCATAACTGTATACCGTGGCCTATCAAAGACAATAAGAATGTCAATAACTACGTACCTGGTATAAAATGATTTAAAGTTCTAACTGCTAACAAATGATTCAAATTAAAATAGAAACTTACCGTGACCATATTCCCATAATCAGTATTCCTTACGGAACCATGAGTTAAGACTTTCTCCATAGATTTTAAAAGTTCATGAAGGCGTTTGAGATGGCCCCACTTGGGTTGATTTACATTACCTTATATATAAAAAAATAAGATTAAATTAGTGCGAATATTATAATTAAAAATAAATTTTGAACTATGCGTACAATCAATGAATATTTCCTTTTCTCTTAAAATAGCAAAACCACACACACACACACACACACATATATATATATATATATTTGAACAATGCCTTACCATATTCATCCAAAGGAGCATCATAGTCATATGAAGTGGTGATGTATGGCCCTCCTGAAGTTCGTCCAAAATTGGTACCACCATGGTACTATTAGAACTCATAGAACACACAACATTAATAAGATGATAATTTATAATATCGCTAAAATCAAAGTAAATTAATGAATACTATATATTAAGCAAATTAATTACCATATAGTAGTTTTGCAATGTGCCACCAAATTGGAAAAACTGTGCAACAGCAAAAGCAACATCCTTAGTAGTTCTGTGGTTTTTGCCCACCCCAACCCTTGTACCTAAATTCCAAGCATTATAAAATTTAGATGAACAAATTTGACATAAAAATTGAATTAAAACTTTATTAAAAATGAAGAACTAACCAGCTAGTCTAATTCTCAGTCCATAACTTGGGCTTGTTGTTGTTGTTAGGATGGAATTGATCACAATAATAACCATCACATGTGTTAATCTAATTTACGGAAGAAAAAAATAGTTAGCCATAGAAACATTAAAAGAATAAAATAATAACATCCAAAACTATAAATTAACTTTAGACTAGAATTACCATAGGATCTGGAGCGTTACTTTGTTGACACATAATCCAAGGCACACCAATTTTATAAGACTCAGCTAATTGGGCGCACCAATGATATATTCTTTTCCATTTTCACCATGTGCACCCATTATATTTCCATACTCATTTTCGATATGAAAAAATTACAATGAATATAGGAATTAAAATAAGAAAAATGATAACTTTTGAATAAGTGAGTAATTTTTATTACTTTATTCTATTTGACTATATTTTTTAAGTGTGTAACATTATTCTTAAAATAAATTCATAATGAAGATGATTAATTAAAAAAAAAATTAGAAAACTAAACCTGAGCAAGAATAATGGGTCCTCCTTGTGAGGCAAAGAGCTTCTCATGCCTCATCATGTCCACTATCATAGTTGTGAGGGTTTTCATCTCATCCTGTGTAATTAAATGGAGATGAATTATGAAAAATAAAAAATTAAATTCAAGAGATTTTATATATATATATAGTGAGAGAGAGAGCGGGGATTAAAACATATCAAATTATAAGATGAATAACCATAAATGCAGTATTATTCGTCCTAAATTCCATGTTTGGAATATTATGCAGCCACACTGGAAGTCCTCTGATGACAGAAAAAAAATATATCATATTACTTAAAATTAAATATATAACACTTATATGTAATTATTAGAGCAAGGTTATACTTACCCGTAATTCCATTCACCACATATATGTGGACCAATTCGAAGCATGGCTTAAAGCCCTTCACTTTGAATGGTTTTAATGAATCTTACAAGATCTAGATTCCCAGTGAAATCATGCTGATGTGTAGAAAAAAAAGAAGAAAAAATCAGTACCAAAACCAAAATATATATAATATGTAACTGGAAGTTTTTGTCCAAATTAAAACCTGGCGACGTTGAGGCTCATGGGCATTCCAGAAAACGTATGTTTCAATTACATCAAGCCCACCCTTTTTAGCTTTGTTGATCAAAGATGGCCACATCAGTCGTGAATAAGAGCAATAGAATTAAATAGCTTTAATCAAATAATAATGCAGTCATCAATAGATTGTTGATAATTAAGAATTTTGGAAACAAAAAGTCAAAAACTAGAAAAAAATAATATAAAAATGATGGGATATAAAAATAATACTCACTTCAGCTGTGCTGCGAGGATAATGAATTGAACCAGAGAGTAAAATTCCTCTTTTGCCATTAATTGTCAATGCCCTTCCTCATATGAAACCTGGACGGCATTGATTGCGATGCTAATCAGAGCCAAACATAGCAGACAGAATGCAGCACAAGAACCCATTCTTCCCATTGTAACTCAGAAATGACTGTGAAATGAGAAGTACGAGATAATTAACATTAACATGCACGTATATTTAGAGTAGAAATAAAGATATTGAAGATAGCTTTCAACTTATAGATAAAGATGAGGACAAGACTGGTGTTCTAATTCAACATGTTAAAACTTTTGGATCCACTTCGGAAAAATTCATATAAAGATGATTTTAATATATTTGTTTCATTTGAAAAATTAAATTATCTACTTCATCATGTGGTTCTCATGTGGTTCTCTTTTCTCCATGGGCTCTTCACAGTCGCTCAAACTTATATACTCGTTTTAAAAATAAATAATATAATCTTAGAGATATACTAATCCATATATTCAATTGATAAATTTTGGTAATTTAAAAAAATTTATACATATAATAAAATTGACTTGTATATAATAAATACTTGCTATTAAATAAGGTACAGTCAACAGAAATAAAGTATATTAATTACGGAACCTAATCTAGATTATTTAAATAAAGTACATTTAATACTAATTCAATAAATACTACTAGATATCTTACCAAAAAAGAAATATTACTAGATATGATATGGTACATTAAATATTAATCTAATCTAAATTATTTAGATAAAGTATATATATTAAACACTAACTAATTCAAATAAAATTACTATTATCATATCATACCTTTTAGAATTTTTTTTCATAATTTCAAAATAAGTATACTGAATAGTAATACAATTCAAATGAAACTATTTTTAATAAAAAATTAAAATTACTCTAAATAATCTTAGTATATATAAACTCACCAACGGGTATTGGCTTGAATAGAAGGAACTCAAATTCTTTTAAAAATTGATTTCAGTGATAAATATTTCATTTCAAATAGAGTAAATATTATTGGAAGAGGTTTCCACTTTGGCACGTGAACATACTCCAAGAAATTAATCTCTCACCAATAGAAGTTTGTAAGAGATATTACTGTTCTTTATTTATTTATTTTTAATATTTTATGCCGCTAACAGTTGTATATCTAGCAAAAGAAAATGCTAGACATTTACAATTATTTTAACAAAATATTTGAAAGAATAAGTTAACACACTCTTCAGTTTGCATCTTAAGGAGAAATATGTACGCATGTCACCCAAAATTCAAAAAATCTCATATCACTGTGTGTTTTTGTTTTTATAATGATAAGGGAATTTGATGGCAAAGTCTTATCTTGTTCTTTTATTTATTTTTTGAGAAGGAAATGGTACGTATCCACTATACTATTATCGCCAGAAATATTGAGAATTGTTTCAACATCACCCGTTTTGGGAAGTTTTCATCAAACTTGTATCAAGGATTGATAATGAAATTAATGTATAGAAAAGGGTTAGTCTTGACCTTTTTTCTTTATATATATAATTACATAAAGTGAGGCTAAGTGGCTGAAATACAATTGGAGAAAACAACAGTAAATTCTTTTGATTTAATTTATTGAATATGATTGACTTATTGTCCTCCACATTTTTTATGTCTTTTCTATTTTAATATGTCAATCTTTTTATAAATTTTTGTTTTTTGGGTTTTTAGTATACATAAGAGTTTAATTTTTTAAGTAATTATTATCATATTCAAATTCATCTATATTTACTAATAAGTATTAGACGTAATGATAAGCAAATTATCCTCTTCAAAAAGAAATTTAAGCTTGAGCTTAGAGGAGGCAATTGTTAAAATGAACTCCTAATAGCAATAGTACCCAAGAAGTTAGTCTCGTCCGGAGAGTTGGCATGTGTCTGTTATACTCTTACAATAGTCTTATAATGGACGTTTCTTCTTTCTTGACATTGTAGTCTTATACATCAATGTGATCGCCTTTCCGATTAGAAATAGTTTAAGCGGAAAATTCTTAATCTTTTTCTATCACAAATTTTTAGCAATCTCTCCATTTTGAGACCCTAGAAATTAAATTTACGACTATCATCATTTGTAAAGCATTAAATTTTTAAATTTCTTGGCAGTTCTTTCAAAGGATATCCAGCGTGGAATTGACATGGCTATATCACATTTTGTGAGATCTTGGCAATGTATGTCTTCCCCTGATTTGACCATCCCTTGCCTGAACTGTGCTGCATGTCAAATCAGGTAGCATGCCAATGACTAGACATGCATGCTAAAGCTCAACACTAGTCACAACCACTCGTTGCTGATTTCTTTTTCAGCCAGAGTATACTCACCAAAATTGTCAAGACCCTAACAGCCATCTTTTTGGACAAATCATTAGGATTTGGACGTAGGTCGAAAGATATTTAGTTGGTTCTTGGCATAGGCTCATGGTCTTCTTTGCAGATTAGATTCTGTGCATTTTTGGATGATTCATTGTAATTAATTTTGCTATAGGTTACTAAAATTTTGGATACTAATGTTTTTCCTCTCAACTTTTGAAAAATGTGGCAGACCCTTTCATTACTATTAAGTATACTAGTGGATGTATTTGGAAAAAAAACTCCCAACCATCAACTGCTGTTGAAGCATCGGAATAACTGTTCTAGTTGACTTCCTGTAAGTGCTACTCATTTGTTTTGAAATGTCATGTCTTAAGACAAGTTTTGAAATCCTGATCTTCTGCTTCCTCGCTGCTTATTTATTCATGCCACTTGGTGTTCATCCATCATTGTGTTGTCCATTATGAAGGGCAGGGAGGGCCTCTGCAGGTTATAGCAGCAAACCTCGACCACAGAGGTTTTGGCTCTCATTGGAAGGGCATCAGACACGCACTCTACGTGCAGACATTCAGCATCTGCTTTCACACCTAAAGCCTGATGTGAATTCTACTGTTTGTGCTGCATCTCATCCGAAGTTAGCCCAGAATCCAACTTAGGTCCAAGGGTATACTCTGAGCAACTCAGAACATGGCTCTAGCTATTTTCGGTTCAAAAATGAAGAGAAACTTGTAGTTCTTGATCATGTGGATTCTTCATGCTATATTCTCTGCATAATTACTTAGAAGTTGTCTGGCGTATAACCATTGCACCAAGTAATTAAACATCCCCATGTATAGAACAGTAGAACAATTTGTGTTTGTCACCATTATTTATGTGGTATTCGAACCATGCAAGTTGTCACTAAATCTTTGTGCATGAAGCCTATTACGAGGTGAAAATGTATACAGGAGTGAATATGTTCCTATAAAAGTAAATTAATCTGAAGTCTCAACTATCTAGTAACAACACATTTTGAAATTGCAATACAGAATTCAACTTTGATTTATGTACTATCCATTTCTCACGAACTGTGCCAAAAAAGCATATGCATATATTGCACATATCGATTGAGCCTTCTGTATTACTTATATGGCCGAGTCAAGTTCAACTTGGAGCCGAAGGAAAGTAGTGTGGTGTGGAAATGCTGATGGAAACCCATTTTATTTGATAAATACCTCTTCGTTTGTACCGCAAGTTTCTTTGCAACTTTATGGGGATAGTGATGTTTGTATTATATCTTTTACATCACCTTACACCATTTACAATACTTGCACAAAATTGATGACAAAAATGTGGCTTCTACACAGTTTAGTGGACCCAAGAATCTCCAGGCAGAAAAAAACAAAAAGGAAATTGTGGACAAAAAATAATGCACAACTAACATTTTCCTTAAAAAAATTATAATTATCCAAGAGCCTTACCTCAAATGACACTAAATTCATTTGAAGACTACATGATTCAAGTTTAAATCTTACTGAAGTCACTTTGTCTCTACTTACTAATCCTTTCCCTTCTTATATCAAGTTGTAGACTTCTTTTGTAATAAAAAAATATAATTAAAAAGTTTTTTTTTCTTGAAAATTAAGCTAAATTCAAATTGCCACAGAATCACTTTCACTGGTGTTCTAATCTTATGGGCTGATTGGGGGTGACTCTTGTTGCTTTTAATTTATTTTACTGTGTTTGTGCCCTTATCTCTCCTGTGACAGTGAGTGATGACTATTGCCTAGTTTCCAAATACAAGGTGAGAAACCATTCGAATGGGACCTACTCTTCATTATGGAGTCCAGTTCTTATCCAGTTATCCCTTCCTTGCTTCTATGGAAAGCGACCCCTCCACCGTCCGTCTTGTACAAGGGATAACAAAATGGGATTACTAGTTAATTATCAGACGCAAGGATCAATGAGGTTTTTTCTGATCAAAAAGAAAAAAACAACGTTATCCTTGATTTGATTTTCATATCTAATAATGAGAAATTACTTAATTTAATTAAAAAAGAGGATAAGATTAACTATATTTTAATAAAGATATAGAAATTAATTTTTCCTATCAAATGTATTTTTTATAAAATAATAAAAATTACTTAATTTTAATAAAAACTTACATAGAATAGTCGTATGCGTATGTATATAGTAATATTCACACATAAAAATATTATTCGATAGTAATAATCAAAATATTTGAATAGTCTTTATATATATATATATATATATATATATATATATATATATATATATATATTGTCTTTTGTATTTGAAAATTTTGTAATATTATTTTTCTATGCGCATAGTGCAGATAAGTTATCTAATTTTTTTAGTAATACAAAAGAAAAGAAAAAAAAAAGTCTTAAAAAGATGTGTTCTCTTACTGTGGATTTTATATAAATTATAAAAATATTATCGAGACTAACATAATTTAGTATTTTAAATAATTATAAAATTTTAAGAATTAGCAAAGCGCAAGTGGGATTGTGGTGAAAGAGAGTCAACACACGCGTCTTCAACCGTGACCACTCAAACTCATTTTAGAAGGACAACCAGAATTATTCTGATACGAGCCATACTCTTCGTCATGTTTTCTGTTTCCACGTGAATGTCGTGTAAGATGCCTATGAAACCTGTGATTTCAGACCACTCATGTCTGGTCTGCCATATCTGCCATTCTTTGACGATATATTTCTAGTGTGTGATGCTTTTGTCCCTATGATTTTAGCCCTATGCCCCTATGCCTATGCCTTATTTCCTTTCATTATCTCCTCTTTTCAGAAGGGTCAAGATCCAAGATTTGGTTGGTGGTGCAGTTTCCCTACACTCACCCACGCTGCACCTAGTCCTCATTCAATTTAAGTGACTCAGATAATCCATCAAGACATTACCCAATGAAAAATAATCCCTACAGAGAAAATTTGTACACATACTCTCAGTATCATCGCTTTTGGTACTGATGAAAGATGATTATTTGATTTATGAGAATTTGTGAGTTGCCTTTCACATGCAACTAGCGTAACTCTCACCCAATATCCAGTACCCAATTACCCATATGGCTGCCCTCTGGAATGTGGGAAAAGTTGAAAAGCTACTTCAATTTCAATGCTGTCATTCACCAATTTACTTCTCTATTCAACTAGAACATGAGGAGAATGAAAATTCATAGTTATTGATGTAATGAATGTATCAGGTCTACATCTACAGTCATCGACAATTTTCAATTCTTTCCCTGGTCTCAGTTTTTTAACCCAAAGAGAACTAGAAAATATAGAACCAGAAAACAGAGAAGAGACCAAAAACTACCAATAAATATAGATATCTAAACTGGGCTTTTATTCCCACAACCTAACAAATTGTGGGACAATTAAATAGTGGTCCATGATATAGTAGTCCGATCCACCTTTCAAGTAATAAGGTAAAGCCCTACGCCACAAAAATAATTTAAAGGTAAAGACCTACCTATGTACCGAACGTAGTTTGATACTTAAGAATGTCAACACAAGTTTTCATGAAGGAAGAATAAAAGCATCTGCTTACAACGGTTTAAGTTACAACAAATATTCTCTCTCTGAAATAGTCTCCTATAGGAACGGGTTACTATCCTTGCTTGGCTGATAGAGTATTAGTATCAGTACTTGCAGAGAAGTTAGCACCATTGTATTCTGCAGTGGTGCACTCCTCGGACTTCTTGTTGAGGTTATATGGTGCTGCATTCATCACCCTGCACGGACAGAGAAAGGCGTCAGATTAACAATTTCATGACTTCATCCAATCTTGGTGATACAATTTGCCAGATTACTGTAACTGATATTTAAAGTGCGTGAGGATACGAGATATATAAAATTATTGTGCAAGGTACAGATGTACAAAACTAGATATCTTAAAGACTCAAACCCAAAGCAGAGAAAAACTCTGCTATTCTCAGAAAGAGGTGAGCTGCAACCATGAAACCTCAAAGCTTTGACCAACCTTAGTCCCGCTAACATCTTAAATTGTACTCAGTTTAATATAAACCCAAGAAATGTTTAGAAGATTAAGAGAGAATGGGATGGAACGGAAAGGGATGGGATGAAATGAAAAAGACTTGTCTTCACCATGTTTGGATGATTAATGAGGGATGAAAGAGGAAGGTAAAAGGTTAAAAGTGTAAAATTTCAATATAACCGTTATGAACTTTTTTTACAGTAACTAAATTTAAGAGGTAAAATAGTAAATGACAAGTTTTTAAAACAAAAGCAATGCTATTCTCCCTCATTATTCATTACCCCTAAATTTGTAGGGGTACAAAAGTGAGAGTTTGAGGGGGAATTTTGAAACTGATAAACAAGGGAAATTATTCCCTTCCCTTTCCATCCATTCCGCTTCCCACTCCATTGTTACCCCTCATCCAAACAAACTCTTAGGGAAAATGCCACTACAGAGGTAAACAAGTAGGACTGACAGCAAAGCAGTGAACCATATAATTAGAAAGTCCATTCAGTGTAGGCACTCAACCAGTTTTAACTTTTAACAGTCCCAGGATGATAACTGTGTTACATAGAAAAAGTAATAATCATTCCTTTTGTTGAGAAATAGAAATCATGTATCAGAACTAACCTCTCCTTGCGCTTCTCTAAAAATCGAGCCAAGGATGCTTTGCGAGCCTGTGGCACAGCTGCATAAAAGATAGCTTGTAATTAAACAGCAACATTTGCAATTATCAAACGCATAGATAACTCTAGACCACAGATAGATGCATCCCTTGTTAATATGTAATTTCTAGACAAATATCCCCAAACAAAAGATCAATAAATAACATAATGAATAACTAAAGAAACATCAAGTCGCAAAAAAGTGAGAAACTATATTGCCACCACACCTGATGTCAACATAGTGGTTGCATTGACTACTTTTGGAGGCTCCACTTTGCTAACAGGAGTGGTGGGAACTGCAATTGTTTTAGCTGCCAGAAATTCATCAGTGCTAGTTGAGCCACTCCCTGACTGTGCAGCAGTATGCGAAGACACAGATAAAGGGCTTGAAAGACCAGAGCAGGGTGGTGGTGTATTTACATGTTGACTCACAGGCACACCACCATCACCTGCTGCCAACTTCGAGCTCGGTGCCTGAACTTTTGGTTGTGCCATGTTAGAAGCCGCAGATAAGCCATTCCCAGCCAACAACATGATAGCTTGTGCCTGGAGAAAGATGGCCATATTTAAGCTTAGCTATGATCAAGGCCTGGTCAATATGGAATGCTAGATGTATGCTCCCACGTTCCCTTCGTATTTACTATTGAATTATGGATGGGGGGAAATGCAATAAACAGAGAGAGATACCTTCTCAGCGGAGATACCATCAAAGACATTCACAGTACCCGCATAGAAGATGGTCAGTTGAGAAGAAGGCACAGATGGTTTCAGACTGTTACTTCAAAATAACATAAATTAGAGACATAAAATGAAAACAAGTTTGTGCACTGCACACAAATCATTTCTCAAAATAACAATTCAAGCATAAAATTAAATTACCATGATTCGGTAATTCCAGCAACAGCACCGATGGTTGGAAGAACTGAATTAGGCGCTGTAACAGGTATTCCCCCATGTAGTGGCTGCTTCACAATAGCACCATTCATATTCTGACCAGCAGTTGCAAAATGATTCTTCATAAATGGGTGCCCCATGGAAACTGAAATTGCTTGATTGGAAACTGAAAACATCTTCACATCATGAGGACGATTCACAGAATTCACATCATGTTGTACAGGATACGGAGTCAGGGAAAAATGAAAGCCACCTTGCCCATCGTGATTGAAAGATTTCTAAATAGTAAGAAAAAACAATCAATGGAAGGAAGGGGAAAAGACATCAGCTGATACTTATTGAACGTGAGATCTTGAGGATGAAGCCAATTTATCAGAGGGATTTTGGAACAACAGACATGAGATGTTGCAAAACAACCTAAAGCTAGGTTCAGATCCAAAGGTGGAGTTCATATACCAGAAAGACTAGTATAAATATCATAAGCAGAAGCAGGTCTTCATTAAATAATAATAAAAAAAAAAGTTGTCCTCTTAAACTAGAGAGTTGACTTAAAATTAAAACACCAATCCGAACACAGTGAAGCCGTCCAAACAGTTAAATGTGCATAAGCTCATTATACTCATTCGACTTTAACTAAAGCTTAAATAATGTTGTGCTAACCAGTCAATTTTGAACAAATACACAGAGAAACTGAGAGAAAGGGTATTATCAAACCTGGAGTTCACCGGCAGAGCGTTTTTGAATAGAGTCAAGTGCATCTGCACTTAAGATAAACCCAGAAGATGTGATGGGATCAGACACCATCTTTGTAGTCTTATCATCTTGAGAGACCTTGAAAGACATCAAATGTGGAAGAGCAGAGACTTTGTTCGAGAAGGGCCATTGTGCAACCGAACCCTTCGTGAAGCCTACACATACCCACAAAGTGACCATCAACACAAGCTAGAAGAACTTCACACCTTAGTTAATTGCCCACTAAACCTTAAAGGATAAAAAAAGATGAAGAGAAAAGGGAGAGGGAGATCATAAAGTTTCACAGCTTGCCATCTACCTATATCTATCTAAGTATCTGTATTTAGGAGCGTCCCTGTGGGTGATACCCAAATCAACAAAATTGGTAAGAACTAGACAATGATTTTTTTTTCCCAAATTGAAATTTTCACATTAAATATCTACACAAGAGTCACAACTTGTCTAGTTCCACTACTGAAATCTAACACACACGAACCCCTAATAACTAGGCGGTAACAGAAGTGAAGTTGTACCAACCAGAGAAAAACTTTCATTATTAAAAGAGGGAGGGAGCAAAGAAAAACAAATATATATTCAAAAAAATCATGTTAACCAAGCAAATCTAAGAACTGGGTCAGATATTTAATTTTCTAACTCAGCTCAACCTGCCATGCAATCTAAAAATATAGAATTGGACACACAAAAAATTTTTATAAAAAAAAAAAGAAAGTAGCCCAAACGTAATTCATAACTTTTAGCTCATAGCACTCAAAATTTGCAAGAGTATTTCAGTCGACAAAGGTAAAAGCACAAGAGTTGGACGAGGAGGAAACATCAAACATGCCTGAGTCGTTGCACCTATCATCGTTCATCTCCTCCTTCACCGCAGCTAATGTTTCTTTTGAGCTCAGACCCATGAAATCTCTCTCCATTTGAGAGCAGAAACTGTGACAGAGAGCTGAATCCAATGAAAACCCACCTCCAATCCCCACCCAAAAACCTCTTCCTTCACAAACAAAAGAGAAGCAACCCTTCTTCTTGCTCACAACAACATTTGCCTGAGAGACAGAAACAAAGAAGAGCAAAGAAAAAGGTTCCAACTTGAGGCGAAAGGCAGAGAGAGAAAGAGAGCCAGTCCAAGGAGGGCATTTCACAAGAAGTTTCATGAGATCTTGACCGTTGAAAGAAAAGAGAAGACGAATCATCCAAAGGTGGATGATTTACCGGTAAACCAGTAGAATGACGGGATGGTCCGGTGAAGGAGCACGTGCGTGTGATCCTTTGATTCACGCCCTACCTGATTGGTAACCAGCAACCACTTGTCGGTGACAACGCCATTTTGTACCGCCACCTGGTCAAATTTAAGCACGTGTGTACGACACGTGACCACTTTTGCTCGTGACATTATAGGGACCAATGGCCATTTAAATTCCATTTTGGGTTGATTCTTGCAGTTTACTCTACTTATTTCTCTTTAATCGAAAACCTTTAAAATTGGGAATGGAGGAAGGAGAAGCAATGCGATTTTAGGAAAGTGTTTGGTTTATTTTATTTTTAATTGATATATTTGTATTAATATTTAAAAAAATATTATTTTATATCTATTTTATTTTTAAAATTTTGTAAAAAAATATCATAAAAATAAAAATATATCAACTGAAAATAAAAATAAAAAAAATTAAACATTACTTTGATAAATTTTTTTCAGTATTTATTTTTTAATGAGTTATTAAATATTTATAAATTTCAAATATTTATTATAAAAAATAATAACTAATGAATAGCTAACAACTCATATAAAATACTAATATCATGAGAAAAAAAAGTAAGATACCATAATAAAACACATATTATTATATCAATGATTGATGATATTAATTCTTTATTTGGATGAGAGGAAACAAAATAAGAGAAAAGAAGAAATTTCAAATTTTGAAATAGAAAAAACTTAGAAGAAAAAATTTTAAATCTTTTGTTTCTAGTATTTTTTTTGTGTGTGTTTTTCTTTATCCAAATAAGATAAAATTTTAAATTATGAACATTTTCTTTCCTTTTACCCTTAACTTTTTTTATCAATAAAAATTGAAATTAAAAATTTAAAATGCTTTTGCACTTTAGATTAATGTTTTGTTAGTAATTTTTATATTAATTTTTTTGTCATGTATAAGAGTATAAGTCATATAATAATTTCCTGAGAAATTTAAAAAATATTCAATAAAAAGTATTTTTAACATAAAACATAAAATTCATGAGTAATTTGCACATTTTTAAAACGCTTAATCTTAATCCATACATTAATTAAAGTTAAAGGAAGAGTCGGCTGTATGTACCGATAAAAAAAAAAAAAAAGGAAGAGTGAGTTGTAATTTATCATTTCTCTGATGAGTACTTTTATGAAATGGATAACATTGGTATTAGCTGAGTTTTTGACAAGTGTCTAATCGAAAAAAAAAATTTAGAAAGGGGATACAGCTGGAGTTATGGCGTGTGTTCACAGCTGTACCTTACAAACCTTTTTTTTTTCTTTTTTTCTTTGTCATCAGTCACGATGATTTATTTAACAAAAGAAAATGATCTTATAATGTTAATTTTTGTCATGCTAACATGCTCATCAGCATCGAATCCCACTCAGTTGCATATTTTTTAATCAATATCAAAAACTTCTTTCATTATTTATTAGAAATAAGATTTATATACTATATATTATTGAAATAACTTATCTTGTGTCTAGTCTTTTTTTTAATGAAAATTGACAATAAAAAGTTTATAAAGATAATAAATTATTTTAATTTAAGATTAAAACATATTACAACTCTTAATAAAAATTTACAGTAATACTTACAAATTATTTATTAATATAATATTTTAATAATAATCAAACATAAGACTCTTATTAAAGAATATGTATCTAGATCTTACTAGTTAAACTATGCCTTTAGAGTAGTTGCTTTTTTTTTTTTCCAAATTTTATGCTTATTTTAAATTTTGAAAAATTTAAATATAAGATGAAAGGATAATTCTAGTAAGCAAGTTACAATTATTCAGTGATGTCAATAAACTGATGCAATACATCAACAAGTTTAATCACTTAACTTCAATTTCTTACTTTGCTCTGCAATAATCATATATAATAAGGTTAAATACCACAAAAAGCTTCAAACCTACGTCCTGCACACTTCTCAAATGCATAGTTTAATTGAACTAAATCCTGTAAATTTTTCTGCCCACATTAGAGTATCGTCACCAAAAAAATACTTGTCTGTTGTTATAACATTTTTGGATTTAGATCATTTAGAGTGAGGGGTTCAATTTAAACTTTAAAAAAATAGTGACAAGTTATTATTATTAATGAAAAAATTAACATTTGAAATTATGATAAAATATATATACATATATAATAAATTATAAAATTATTAAAATTTACTTTTTTAATTTTTTTATTAACGATTATAACTCTTTATATTTCTCATTAAATTAAATCTAAATTAAACCTCTCACTAGAGGAGATGAATCTAGCATTTTTAATACCCAAATTTGTTTCATCGTTTGCTTTGCAAAATGAAAGAAATCATCTATAAATAACAAGTGAGACACAACGAGATATGGCTTAGCAATCTTAAATAGATTTAGCTCGCTCTTTGTTTTTACAAGCAATTTTGTAACTTATTGAAAATTTAATTAAGTTGGTTTAAGTAGGACAAAAGTAAAACACTTAACAGTTTGAAAACCTAAAAAGTTGAATTTAGGAAAATTTTTACCGTAACTTAGGGTGACTGAGTAATTAAAGAGGATATGCTCGTTGTGGTGGATCTCACTTGAAGGCCACCAAGACCAAAGTATGAGAGAAGGTGAAGATATATAATGGGTTAGATAAAGATAGAAGCTCATTTGTTGAACTTGAACATGATGTCACTTTATTGGTATTATTTTCTTTATACATGAGAAGAAACTTTTGCCCTTTTATGGTTCGTTAAGAATGGGTGGAATATAAAATAAAATAATTTTTTAATATAAATTTTATCTATAAAATTTTATCTTTCATTTTTACTCTATGCTAACTATATATTTAGTGAGTAAATATAAAGCGTAAACTATACAAAATACATTTATTAAAATTTATTTTATATTTTTATCTCTACACCAATCATATTCTTTAAAAAGAGCTGGAGTAGCCTCTAAAATTGTTAAAGCTTATAAATATCCTTTGACAAAGATTCGAGATAATTGGTTGAAGGAAGTACAAAGTACAAACTGTAGGTACATATTCCCATCATTTTGAATGTAATTTATTGAGTTTATATTCTGGCTTTTCGTTGCTCTTCTATTTTACCAAAACTTTATTGCTTTGTTTCTCTTCTCTTTTTCTATCCCGATTACCTTGACATCTTTCTACTTGATCTTTTAAGTTTTATAGTATTCGTGACTCCGTAGTATCAAATAACCATCACTCACAACAGTCAATATATTCGAGATAACCTCTTAATTTATACACCCACGCACACACAATTTTTTATAGTTTAAATTAAATATTAAAATTAAGTAATATTTGTAAAATATAAAAAATAATGAAAAAGAATTTATCGTGCATATATCAATAAAGTAAAATACATAGTAAAATATTAATATTTGTGTAAAAAAGAAAAGGACTTGGAAACTAAAAACTTGCACACACGCCGATCCCGTGTGATATCAATGTGGCGCCTGTGCCCGGGAATTGCTTCTCATCAAAGAAACACGGAAGCGTGACTGTGCTTCAATAATTGATATGGCTCACATCAACCACGTTGATTTGTATGTAATAATGCTATCTTCTACTTTACCAGAAAAAAAAATGCTATCTTGTTATTCTTTTTAAATTTTTTTTATCTTTTTTTTATAATTTTAAACCTTAGCAGTGTCAACACCAGGCCCGTTCAGTTTTTTTTTTTTTTTTAATTTGTTTTACCATTATGTTTTGATGTTTTCTCGTCAATAGAATGGAACACGTAAGAATGGATTAGAAAAAGAAAAAAAGAAATAGAATAAGGTTACTTTCATCTTATTCAGAAGATTAATAAGTAAATAAAACAGAATTTTATTATCATTGTTTGAAAGTTAAATTATTAAGGAATTGAACGAAATTATTATAATTCTTAATTTTTTAAATAATTATTTTAATTTATTAAAAATAAATAAAGATTCTTAATATAAAGGATAAATATATAAAATATTTACTTTTAACTTATAAAAATATTTAGTTTTTCCTATTCTACTTCAATCTGAGGAGAAAAAGAAATTCAGCTTTTAAGTATTCTCTTAAGTTTATTTCCTTTTCTATATATTTTTAAATTCTTAAATAAAAAAACTTGTTCTCATTTTCTTCATTCTTTTTCTATTTTTCTCATTACCTATTGTCCAATAATAGTGTACAACTCACTACAAGTGTAGGCACTAAGCAGTATGAATATTATTCCATGCAATTTATTGAAGAATTTAGGGAGCGTTATTTGATATGCTAATTTATGATTAATAAAATAAATACTATACTTTTATTCAACATACAATAATAATATAAACTAAAAAAATACCACCAGCAACAAAGATTAAAAATAGTAATAAGTGAGTTATACTTTATTAAAAATATCAAAGTTTAAATCTTAAAGTAAATATTTGTTGAGAAATAAAAAATTAATACAATCATATTCAAAAAATTAATCTCATAATAATACGTATAAAAATGATCCAATCAAAGAAAAAAAATCACTAATTAAACTGCATAGAATTCTCCTACTATAAAACAATATTTATGCCCTTGTACTTTTTTACTAATTGTTTAACCTACATATTCTTTTTCTACAAACTACAATGCATCGTTTAAAAGTATGCAACTTAATAATGAAAATAAAACTCGTATGCAATGAATATAACATTTTGCATACTTGTATAAGAGGCGTATGGAAAATTTAAGCGAATAGAAATAGTACTGTTGGTCTATGTGAGCTTATATCAATCATGCGTGAAAATAGTAATGGTATCCGTGTGATTAATATTGAACAAATAACTCTATTTTTATGAAAATGAAACTCTACTTCAAATTATTTATTCCAGTAATATTGTGACTAGAGATTGACAAAATTATAATTTAACTCTAACAATTTATTTAATTATATAACAACATATCACATGCACGTTTTCATCACAAAAGTAACTTCTTAGTTTAATTTAAGTGAAATACAA
Organism: Castanospermum australe; assembly: GCA_019955255.1. Taxonomy (NCBI): domain Eukaryota; kingdom Viridiplantae; phylum Streptophyta; class Magnoliopsida; order Fabales; family Fabaceae; genus Castanospermum; species Castanospermum australe. The sequence goes on along the minus strand of NSJW01000837.1, from coordinate 656,162 downwards.
AGTAGCAAAGTGATACTTATTATATTTACATTTACATCATGTTAATTTAATTTGTATTCTATATCATCAATATTTTCAGTAACTACAATATAACTTCATTCCAGTTTGGCTCATATACCAATTTATTATTATTATTATTATTATTATTATTATTATTATTATTATTATTTTGATATAATAGAGGTGTTGGTAAACACTTTAGAATAGGAGAGAAAAGTAAACTAACAGAGACCGACCTTGACGCACGTCATACTCTAAAAGTATAAGATTAATTAGAGGTCAATGTCAATTGCGTGTTGACAAAAGTTAGTTTAATTACTACTACAATTATAATACATTAAAAAATATTAATAATAAAAGAAAAATTAATAAGTTAATTGATTATTATATATATAAACGTTCTCTTTCAGAGGTGTGCAATCCAACCAATATGCATAGAAGTGATTCTTTTTAAGCAATATTACGTAATTAATACCGACAAAGATATAATTTTTTTTTGATTCAGTACTTATCATTAAAGCAAAATTTAAATAAAAAATTATATTCATTATCTTGATGTTATATCTTAACTTAAAATTTTTAAATATTAATTTTATAAATTTTTTATTTACATAATCTTCACTTAATTTATTTTTATTTTTATTTCACATATATGACTTTCACTCACAATTCCAACATATCTAACCCTGACTTTCTTCTTTTATTAAATATTTGCTTTCGGACCACGTCAACTATAACGCGAAGCACTATCTTGTTTATTATATTTTCGGTTTTGGAATTTGGTAGGAGGAATCCTTTTATTTGTAAAAAAAATTATAAAGTCATATAAAAATTAAAATTATCCATCCTCTAAAGAAAGAAGTCTGAATTTAATAATGCCTTCACATGGCAAACTTCACGTTTTCACTTACTCGACGAATCGTGCATTTTTTAAGTGTAAAATTAATCATGTTTAGGTATTAAAATTGTCTCGAGGTGTATTTTTGTAAGGAAATTTTGAATTCATAATATTACAAGAACCTCTTAATTATTTAATTTAAATATATTTATTATTTAAACTGTAATTTGTTAGTAGACTAGTTTTAAAAAAATGTGTTATTTACACAATTAGCTGAACATAAACTATATGTATAATTCAATTATTAAAGCTAATAATAAATTAGCGAGGAGTCTGAATAATTTAATTATAGAAAGTTATAAATTTAAAATTATGTAACATTATTATAAAAAAATATGCACAGTTATTAATACGTAATTTTTAATTTAAGCTGGACAATTTTTATAAATTTTATTATTTAATTATCTATATAACTTTATCATATAATATAAGTGCATTAAAGACAAAGAATATGGCACTGACTAAAACATGTGAAAGAAAGCCATGTGCGAAGGTCCCCTTTAGCCCATTATGTGAGCTTAATTTTAAATATGGACCTTCCTAGTTCCTACTTGATCCGTATTAAAAAGTCTCATTAAACAAATAGTAGTGTTTATAATTGGAATATCTTAACAAAAATGACTTGTATTAATTCTTTTAAGAAGAACAAAGAAAAGAAATACCATATATGATTGAACATTGATGGTGATTTTCGATATTTCCAAATTGTAAAAAATTAGTAACATTCCTTTTTCCTCTAATGTCAGTGTCATGGAAGACGGCAAGAATCATCCATCATCAATTACCTTAAATATAAAACTATTTTTTTAAAGAGAAAGACAAAATAAACAAGTTTTGAAGGGATAATTAAGTACATTGACACAGACATTTGGCAAAAAAAATTTGAAATATTATACATTGGCATGCGTGATACGAGTGCATGATCAACTATGAACACGACTATATATATATATATATACACACACACACACACATTAATTAACATATAGTCAGCTTACTACAATTAATTATTAAAGGAAAAAAGAGGTTATGGGACCACCAAGTTAAGTGCAGGAAGCTATATACTCAACAACAAACTTTACATACAATATTACAAAGCATAAATAAATTTCTCTCTCCCTCATATATGAGGGAGAGAGAAATTTATTTATGCTTTGTAATATTGTATGTAAAGTTGTTGAGTATATAGCTATGAGGGAGAGAGAAAATTTATTTATGCTTTGTAATATTGTATGTAAAGTTTGTTGTTGAGTATATAGCTTCCTGCACTTAACTTGGTGGTCCCATAACCTCTTTTTTCCTTTAATAATTAATTGTAGTAAGCTGACTATATGTTAATTAATTAATTAATTAACTTATTTTTCTAGTATGTCTACATTACACGGAAAAAACATCAACACTTTTTTTATCCAATTATTTAAGCTAAGTTTATCTATTGATTTTACTAGTTTATTTCCAATCCAAATTAGTCAATTATAACATCTTTACCTTATTGTTTTTGGCTGAAAATGTGAGAACACGGCGGAGTCAGCTCCCTCTTGTTTTATCGGCTTAGAAAATGCACTTCATGATTGGAGCATTAATAATTGCCAAACAGTAAGCAAAAAATTTAAAAAATAAAAAAGAAACGAAAATATAAGCAATCTTTTCCTTGCTGATGTGTGGTTTCATAAACTTACAACAGAAGCACACAGATAACTAACCCTTGTTTTGTTCATTGGAGCAAAAACTTGCACGTGCATGGAATTTTTCTGTTGTTTTTTTTATCCCTTGTTTTGTTCTTAAAGCAACAATTTCTAACCTTTATTATATATGTACATTTTTACCCTTCACTCATATTTTTATTGATATTGAAGTTACTTGGAGATTTTTCTGGTTATCTTTATATTTTATTATTTTTGGTTTTCTTGTCTATATTCACCCAGCTATTATTTAATAAGCTATTAGTCCAAGTATGGATATCAAACCTTTAGAATTATCTCAAAATTCCCAACAATTTTAGTCTTATTGGATTATTGGTTGGATTGGATTGAATTAAAAGTTTTATTGAACTTTTTTTCGTTTTTTCATAAGGCAATCTTTCCTACCTCCCCCCATCCTAGAAAATAAATAATTAAGGATATATGATAGAGTTATGAGTGCATAACATGTAATTGTTATTATAACTAGTTAATTTTTTTTAATAATGTAATAATACATAGTTTGATGATAAGATAAAAAAATTGACTATATATTTAGAAATTTAAGAATAAATAAATTCGGTATTAAAGTAGAGATCCTAGCTCCAACACCAATTATCAGATTCGAACCAACCATGTAAAACCAGTTTTCTTAAAAATTTTATCCAGCTTGTACCTGTCAATTTCTGCCCGAACTCAATTTTTGACTTTCCTGGCATTTAAACTAATCAACAATAGTTAAACCCCCCCCCCCCCAAAAAAAAAAAACAAGAACTAATCAACAATAAAAACAGGCAAATATTGTCGTTTTTGAGCCATTTTCTACGATGTATTAAGTACTTTATTCACCAAACGTCCTTCGATACATCATACAATACATTGAAATACTTTTTCTTATCTCATAAATTTTCAATCATTTTCCGGAGATTCAAGTTCACAGAAAGTGATGTACAAGTAAAATCGCTAGCTGTGTGTTCACATTTTCCTAATTTAATTTTTAGCTAAAACCACTTTGCTATTCACCAATAGGTATCTATCAGCTTTTTTCAAGGTTGTCATGGTCATAGCCTTATGCCCACACATATCTTCGAGACGCATCAAGATGCCATTGTACCTATCAGGCTATCACAATCACATTCTTGTGGTTTTGAAATTAGTACTTTTTCACTTTGAGGGTTCACATGGGAAGCAAGCCTCACTTTTTAGGTATGTCATTTTGGATCCCTAGATCCAACTGGGGGGGGGGGGGGGTGGTGTTTGGGTTTACCATGCCAAAACTGTATTTTTTATGCCCAGAATGGCACTAATTAAGGGATTCATTAAACAACAAAATCCCATATTAGGGTTATCAAAATATTTTTTGGTATGCGTAGATAGAAAGGTGATTAGGAAATATCAGCAGAATTCACAATATTCAATTATATTGGCATGAAGACCATGCTAACAACCATGAGAAGGTTTGTCTGCAAGACCTTTTTTTTAGTCCCAACTCTTTCAGATCAAACTGGCCATGCAGATCACATGCATTCATTTCGTTCTTTATGTTGGTACATCAATAAAAGCACTCACTTCAATCATTTCCTTTGGTCTTCATTGCTTTTCTATAAAGCCATTGTCACTAAGACTTGAAAAATTGTTTGTTACGTATGGCCTGTGCGTAAAAATATATAATTTGGGAGTGCGTCCCGCCACCCATGTGAACGTTTACAAATAATTCAATTAGTGGATACATGTATGGGTTTTGATTTGTTTGTCTGTGGTGCGGATGCAAAAAAGAGGAAATCCAAGGAATTAACAAAGCGAAAGCCTCTCTTCAGGTTTTAGGACTGTCTCATTTGTGAATCTGTAACAAATGCCCCATGCCAATTTTTACTGCAGAGAAACCACAAGAGATGGGGAACAAAAGGAAAAAGTGCAGTACAGTTGCTATAACTGACGATTTGGCGCCCTAGTTGGAAGTGGAAAAGTGGGTCAAAATTGAGTCCACACCACCGGGCAAAGGCCTCCTCTTCAGAATTTGACAGACTCCAAGGCCAGATCCTGTCTTTACTCCTTGCTCACTGACCCCTTGTTTGTCAAGGTTCTTAAGAATAGACTTGAAACTAGTCTCAATTATATGTATTTATATTATATTCAGGCTTGGTTTCTGTTTGCAGTGCCTTTCTCCCCCAAGCTTGGGGATCAGAACGGCACTTGATGCTCATGTTAGGGGGTGGCAATGCCTTGGGCTTTGTAGCTTTTGTTTCCTCTTTCCAACTCAAACAAGGAAAAAAAAAAAAAAAGAAATCTTACTTATATCCTTGTTTTCATTATTTTGTATGAATATTTTCTACAATTACATTGTTTCTTCTTAGAAAATAATTCTTTTGAATACTAAACACACTTGTGGACACACCCGCAAGAAAATTACACCTAAATCCGCACTGGCATAATGGCATTGGCTCCACGCTATAGTGACTTTGGCCGCAGTAAAATTTAGCAGGGTGCAATATTACCTGAATTTCTACATAACTGAACTTGCACTCAGATACTGCCACCTATGCATGGCGGGTGAATGATGTGACTCCGCATGATGGGTATGCATACTTTCTAAGACTTGAAATGGTTTAGTGACCGACCGGATTTAGCTGACCTAATTTTCTATCCAGATCTTTATATGCCACATTAACAGATTGCGATGTCACAGTTCTCAAAATAAGAACAAAAAGGAGCAATAGGATTAAACTCAATCATTCTCAAGATCTGAGGAATTAAAAGTTGAGGAAGATTAACGAGCCAAGAATGTCTAAAACGTTTTTTTTTTTTTTTTTGGTCGGGTCTAAAACGTTTAAAAGGCATCGTCTAACGTTGAATCTGAGGAATGGTAATGCAAACTCATGCTATCAGGCCACTTTCTGACCAGAAGTGGCTCCAGGGGAAGGACCTTTGGGTTAGTCGCATATGAGCAACATGGGTTTTAACTAAGTTGAGCAGCTCATGTGGGGCTGATTTTAGACCTGGCTCAGCTCAACTCGTTGTTTTTTTTTTTGGGGGTCCGGGAGGGAGCATATTTCGGGGGAAAAGGGGGAGGGAAAGAATGGATCTTGTACGGTGGCTATCAAGGCTGAACCACTTTACCACTTTTGCTTGAGCCTGAACTGCACTCAACTCATTGCTTTAAAGAGTTGAACTACATGCTGGCTCAGTCTCTAGAGGCTTTAGCATTGCAGGCAGTGCTTATGCTGTGTCCAAAGTTTGGCTTGCCTTAGCTCAGGTCCTAAAGCAACATTGTTAGTTACCAGAACAGTTGGGTACAGGAATATTAGAGACTAGCTCACAGTCACAGAGACATGTGAGTAGAGATTAATGGACCTTAAACAGACTTAGCTCACAGAACTTATCCAGTAGAAAGACTCAGTATTTTCCAGCGGTTAGACGGAGGGTGCACAGATACTGCTTCATGAATGTAGATATCAGAATTACAATCAGAATTACATGCTTCATCAATGTAGATATCAGAACTACATGCTTCATGATTGTGATTCATTTGCATTAAGAGGTATCAGACTTATAGTACAGTTTGACAAAAAGTTACAAATTAAAATGGGTAGAATACATTATAACTGTATCCCCACCAATCAAAAAAAGAAAATGGTAAAATGAGAAAAGGAGAGAAACTGATACAGTTCATACAGAAACAATTGCTTAATCATTTCCGAGTGGTTCGCTGATTTCAAGCAATTCATTTTTGAGACCGATGAAAACAACAGAATCTGTTTCCAGGGGCTTGAACTTGACTAGAGCTGAAGGTACCAGATCCTCTTCCTCTATTGTTTTAGCATTCTCCCCTCCTTTTGGAAAATGAGGGATCACCCGCCGTTGGATAGATACAGGATGGATTAGCTCAAATTCCAAACCTGGTTCTTTTAATGCATTGCTGACAAACTGCTTTATCAACACGAATTGCAAAGTCAGAATAAGCAGTAAAACTCAACATATGGGTATGATCGGAAGGGCAGACTTTAATATTCAAATCCATTCAAAATGTGTTGCATGAGTTCACAAGACAAAATAAATAAGAGATAGGTTAGGTGATATTTGAACTGTCTGTGAAAGATTGACTAGTGAATTTTTGAAACCAAGTATCCTAGATTAGGTAGAGCGCAGTGCTACTTAAAGAAATGCAGTGTACCTGAGATTGATGCAAGTAGCTTTTTAAGGAACTAAAACTGGTTATAGAATCCCCATATGCTTTTGAATATGGCTTCTGGTTCAGCCAATATTTTGATTATCCGTCTTCATTTCAATACAAGCTCTTCAATGTAAATTGTAATAGTCCAATAGAGAAACTTTTATGTTGCAATGAATAATTTCCATATTTGAATAAAGTTCCATTAATTAATCTAACAAACAAAGCTCCAAATTAGATTATGGTGGTTTGCTATGTGCATTATTATATGGGTTACTTGATCCCAATGAGACTTGTCATTGCACAACTCATTGTTAAATGTAATCAAGTTACACTTGGGACTTGACAAATCCACTTTATCATTCTATATGAAAAGCTCCATGACAGCTAAGTGACATCTAGAGACCAATATGGATCAACCAGTCAGAACCAATTGTCAATATGGATCAACCATTCAGAACCAATTGTCATGCTAACTTGTTCAAGTGAACCCAAACTAGCACATCACCAGATGGACAAACAATTTTTTGTTCAAAATAGGTGCTGAAGGGAACGTCAGAAAAATATTACATAAAATCAAGTAGCTGAAAGGACAAACCTCATATAGAGCAGTAGTCGGTTCCCATGGAGAAAACACACCTTGAAGTACCACTCCATCTGGAAACTGAATCCTAATAATAGTTTTTGTGTATCTCTTCCTGGCAGCTTTTGCTTGCTTTTCTTTAAGTGACTTAGGGATTAAAAGCTGAGACTCTGCAATCTTTTTCCTCCTTAATTCAGCTTCTCTTCTCACCTCTTCAACTGAAAGTTTATAGAAGGAATCTGGCAGCTCAATTTTAGCTGCAACGCTTTCAGGGACTGCAAAGAAGACCTTCACCTATAAGAGCATTTTTTTAAACCGAAAAAAAAAAAAAGTTTTAGTCATCTTCAATCTAAAGAATTAGTAGGTTGCATATTTTAAAAATGGACTAAAGTGACAAACTAATAAGAAAGCAATAACAACCATAATTTGAGTTATGCAGAATAATAACTAAAGCCTCACTGAATCTACTCAAACGATACGATGATGTCCACAGAGAAATAGGGGAATTACTTCAGATTAGACTTAGATCTCTCGTAAAGTCAAAGTAAAAATTTTGTTTCTGCAGCTGATTTGGATATGCCAAGTTGCCAACCATTAACAAAGTATATCCTTGTTCAAATTAAGGCCTCTATCTGTCTTCCTTTTCCTCTTAAGTAAATGACAGGAAGAAGTGCAAAGAAGAGGAAAAAGAACAAAAAAATACTATAATTTTCAAGTTAGTAAGTTGCGGCCTGAAAATAGTGGCCAAACAAATCTAAAAAATATATTAGTATGAAATTATATGGCTTCCAGATGCACAATGAAAGAACACTAGAAAAGACAAAGTCTTGAGGCTTCATTAATTACATTTTAGATTTTACTTTTCTATGCTTGCAGACATTTAGCAACTCCCTTACTAATTAAAAGCAAATGAAAAATATAGCATGCGGTAGTCACACACAGTCTGGATTTAAAAGACGGATCTATATACAGATAATTCCAACTATACATAAATCTCAACTTCAAGACACCCACCTCTGAGTTCAACGGTGGGGTAAATTTTAGTGGTGACAGGTGAAAGTTCTAATGGTAGTTCTTCCATCACAATAGATATGCATAGAGAGAGAGAGAAACAAAGAAAATATTTTTAACAATGAGAGTCATCTAATCAGAACAGGCTAAGTATCAACATTCAATATTTAACACAAAGACATAGTTGTTGGATCTTTGACTGAACATCAACTGTTACACAAGTAACCGAAGTTAGATACTTATGGGCTACAACCATTTCCAGTACTGAATAAATAATAATCCCAATGTATGGTGGGTGTTACCTTTGAAATATGTTGATTGGCCCATTTGTACACAACCCCTGGCTATTGGCTATCTTACAAATAACCATATGACAGATTCTACAGTCAAAATCTTTGAGAAGACAGTTTCTTTTAATTCATCAGTTTTCAAATGAAAGGAAAAAGTTCAAAAGCAGTATTCATCATATACATGAACAATCCTCAGTTTAGGCAAAAGAAGGACTTACTATAGGAGCATTGATAAGGGTTCTAAATTTCTAATATTGATGTGCTATGACAGGTTGCTTTTCTTTGTATATAAAACTTTGTTCATCCCCATTTTTACTTGGGAGGATATATCGTCATTTAAAACAAAATATCAAGCACCAAGAGGAATGCTATAAAGGATGTAATTTTTTCTCTATATTCCAGATTAATGGTTACTTTTTCCATTTTCTGCGTCACCAATTGCATATTACTTACTGTATATTGAGATTAGTAAATCGTTACCTTTTCAATTCCAAATTGAACATTTTGTTTTTTTGGGGAGAATTAACTATCATCAATTCTGGCAAAGCTGTTGTCTTCATTTGTGAAGAACAATGGAAACATAAACTAAAAAACAAACAATTTTTTTTTAAAATTGTTGTATTAGGATGACTTTCTCTTAAGATGTTTATACTTGGGTGCCACCATAATAGCTTGTGCAATTTAGTAGTTTTGCTTAAACTTTTTCTCTTTGTGAAACTCGTTAGAAATTCTTAAAGGATTCTGGATTATTGTTCTCTGCCTTCTGCTGCTTCTCTTAACCTCAAGCCACACCCAAATTCAAACCAGCATATGCCAGCAGCCAGCCCTAATTATTAACCCTTGCAAAAATGTGACTAAATCTATCACCAATTTTCTCAACTATAAAACCCTAGATAATCACAGCCCAAAAGAACCTATAATTTCCTTTGCCCCTTAACTTGACACCCAAAATTAGCAGCAAATAAGAATAACAAAAATATACATGTATTGAAGTTACAGTTAGACATCAAACTCTATTGTGTTGATTATCTAATGACATTATATGAAACTATATGATGTCTTCGTATCATTTTCTTAGCTCTGCTGGTCAGCTGTTATGCATCTTTTAAATTCATTATCTTGCTATCAATGCTACTGAGATTAAAACCAAACTGTAGCATTCTAGATCTTCAACAATTTAGTTACTTATTCACAACTCACAAGTAGTGTTTCCAGCCAGAATAAGTATTAAAAAATACACAGAAGCAAAATGCACAATGGATACACGTAAAGGCATCAAAGACACACTATTAAAATCAAATAAGAATCAGATCATGAACTTATTTTTTTTCCACAGCTTTCTTTCAGAAGCCTTATTGATATGATTACTACCTGTCTGTCGACCTTCTTTGGTTCATCCTTTGCATCAATCTCGGCAGAAGATGCAGATGCCAAATTCTCTATCTTCGGAGGTTCTTGTACCATTTGTGATTCCAGTAAGGCTATTGCTTTCTTAATCAATTTTAGTTGCTCCTCTTTAGGAACTTCCATCACTGCCCATGTCTCCACATTCTCCTCTGTGAGTTCAAACCCTACAATGCTCAGTAACTCAACTCCCCCTGTAACCTCAGCTACAGCCTCCTCTATCTTTGGATTACTCATTCTAATCTTCCTAAACTTTGCATTCTCCGGTTCCGTAACAATATTCCTCAACAGTTTGAGAACAACATCAACAGACCCCTCAGATGGCTTACCTGAAATGTAAGTGCCAACACAAACCTCCAATTCACTTCTAGACTCAACTCCATCCTCAGGCGATTCTGAGACGCCGTTTCCATCATTACCCTCAACTGGGTTACTCAAACAACTATCCACATGTATAGACACCTCTTCTTCTGATCTAAACGATTGCCCACAAATGGGGCATTCATACACATTCAGCGAATAACCTTTTTGAGATCTCTTCGATGAAGTGACCAAAGAATCAAAAGGGTCAAAGTCTTTTGTCGGTTTTCGATCAGAGTCGGGTTTACCAGCCCTCTCGGTTCTATTCTGCTCCGAATTGATCGTTTTCTGGGGCAATGGCCTCGGATTCGTTGCAGCTGAACTCGGTTTCGAATTAAGATTCTGCGTGGGGCGGGTAAGATTCGAATTACCGGATGAAGATGAGGACGATCCCAAGACTCTACCTTGGCCCTTGAATTTGCCAGAGGATGATGACGAGAAAGGGTTGTTGACTTTTTTCATGAAGCCCTTTACCTTATCTTTCATGTCGTCCATTTCCGCAAACTGAAACGACCAGAGAAAACGGAAAAGAATCCAAAAAATCCAAGAAAAATAGATCAGAATCGAAGGATTAATAGAAGAAATGATTGGGGCGCAAATCGCATAAATTGATAATCTTTGGGGAGATCGAAGAGAAGGGTATGAAGACAAAAGCAGAAGGGAGGGGCCAGAAGATGTCAAAGAGAAATCTTTATGAGTGTATGCGTAAAGGGGAAGAGGATGAAGAACAAGAACAAGAAGGAAGCTCAGAAGAATGGCGAGTGGGAGGAGACTTTCCAAAAGCAAGACAACAGTATTTCATTTCCAGTTCTAGAAACCCGCGGTTGACTTGACATCTTTGACTAATGAGGAATAAAGATGTCCAATAAGGTTATGCCACTTCATCAAACCTCAATTTCTCAGAAATCCAGCCATACTTTTTTTTTTTTTATTTTGGCTTTGTAAACGTCAACGTGTTTTTAAATTATACTCCTTTTTATTAGTCACTCCGTCACAATTGGATCATACTTGATTTTTAAAAAAAAAAATTGTAATATTTGTGGTTAATCAATGGCTTGTGGAATAGAGGTGTATCTTTTAATTTTTTTTTTATTTCTCTAACCAAAAAGATTGACTTAACGGTTAAGAAAATATATTTTTAACTTTAATTATTTAAGTTTGAATTTTTAATTAACATTATAGAAAATTAATTTTTTAAATACACAATAAATATATCATTAAATTATCTAAAAAAAATTTAATTAACGCAAAAATTAACTCAAAAAATACTCATCATAAAAGAAAAAACAGGTGTATCTTCAATGATGCCAATCTTAATAACGGGTTGTCATATGCTTTACTTTATATTTTATCATTTTTTCTGCTATTTTATTCAATAATAAAGAACATAGATAGCGATGTATCCAAAAAAAAAGAAAGAACATAGATCATACTGTGAATTAGTGTCAAATCATACATTATAGTTTATTTGAGTGCTTAGACACTTTTTCTAAACGCGCTGATAACACAATGATCACAGTATCATAATGGAAAAGAATGATTATTTTCTGTTGATTTTGCTATCCAGATTTCTAATGAAATAAACACAATTTAGAACCGAATTATTTTGCTGTAAAAAATACTTATCTGACTAAGGACTAGGCTGCTAGCTTAACTTGCTAAATAAATGGTTTCAACCTTAAATAATCAAGCTTTGTTTAAATATACGAGTTTAGTTAACTTGGCTTGTTTAGTATGCAAGCTAAAACATTTAACCGATAAATTTAAATTTAATTTGTGTGATTTTTATTTTAATCATTTTTTATAAGTCTATATTTATCATATTTTGTTAAATGCATGCATATACTATATAGTATTTGGTAGGTTGTATTGAGTCAAATGGGTTAACTTGCAGGTAAAACCACTAAAATTGAGTAACGATTGTTAGAAAACGGTCCGTTTAATAAAGGAGAACTACAAACCTAATTCTGTACCAAAAAAGAACTACAATCTTTATTTAAGAGTAGCTTCTCACAGAGGCCAATGTAGACCGAATCAAACATGCTAACCATAAACAACGAATAGAAACATATCACATTATGAATGATAAAAGAATTTACATAAATTTAATGATTTTAAAGAAGGAAAACAACTGAGATATTTTGAGGAAATAATACTTGGCAAGATTTATCCTCAAGAGATGAAGAATTCTTTGAAAAATATAGATAGTAAGGTCATAGAAGAGATCAGCTTATTGCCTTATAGGATCTGGAACTGAAGAGGGAAAAATATCCTATCAAATAAGGAGAATCAGATTTTATAAAGGTGTTACTGCGGAAGGGAAGAGCAATAATAATGGACCCGTGTGAAATAGGAGGGCTAAGAGATGCAACACAGACATGGGAGAACTCTGATAAACAACCACTCTGCTTTGGCTATAAAACCTGACACAGTCGAATTTGCTTCAAAAGTATACTGAAACCAGGAAGGGGCCTATGAATTAAGAAGAATTTTACTCCAAGACAAGCCAGAAATTAGGTCATAGCAATAGCAATAAAGGAGAATAATGCATAGAAGGAATAAGGTACAGGAGCCTAGCCAAGGCAGATTGATTCCTCAGCATCACAAGGAACAGGACAATGCACTGGACCAGAAGAAGATTCTGCTGCTTGTCTCAACTTCGTGCATTGAATAGACACAGGTAACTTAGTAAATAAAGGAAACATGCAGCCAACAAAATGTGGAAACCATTTGATGAGACTAAGACGACCCCAGCTCCAAAAGTTAAAGAAAATTCCAGAAACTTCAAAACATATATGCTAGGTAGAATCATCCCTCTAGAGAACTATACTAATGCCCCTCGTCAAAACTAAACTGTAATCTAGAGGTTTGCTAACTGAGAGACAATCTTAAGACTAAGAACGGTGGCGTATTAGATAAGAGATTCCAGCGACATTCTATAATATGAAACAAGAATTAGGAGTGAGTTAGAAACTAAAAGAAAGGCTTAAATGGTAATACACCAGAAGAGTCCAAATCCTATACTCTATTATTTGGTTTGGAAGAGATAAGTGGTAGATTCGAAAGGGACTATAATTCATTAGCTTTCCTATCATTCAAGTTTCTACCAAAGAGAAAGTTCCAAGTAGAATTTGGACCTTGAATAGAATAAAAATTTCTAATGGGTTAGTTACGCATACTAAGATGCTTTGCCAGTTAAATCAGGAAGACCTTTTAAATGACTGAATCAACCTCTTACTTTATGTGCATGTGTTCATGGAAGCAATTTCGATTCCAGAAATAAGCTTGGAAATTCGAAATTCTCTGAACATCAGGGCACACATTTTAACAGACTTTAGATTAATTGATTTTCCCTACTATGAGTATTCTCTCATAAACTCTTTTGCAGTTAGTAGTTTGGCATTCATATGACAATTAATGACAATAACAAAACATAAGTCCTCACTACCACCGCCAAGCAAAACCAAACGGCTGCAAGTAAAATTGGCAAACCAGCCAAATATAAAAAATACATGGGGCAAAAGTGTATTAAATTCACTTCAACACCTAACCAACACCAGAACATCCTGTCATGACATAGGCACAACGTTGACAAGGCAAGGTTGAATCCCCTTATTCCTTTGGATGCAGGCGTGTGTGTTAAAGTTTTATTATAGTTACAATGCGCACTTACATCACAAATAAGAGAAGACAGGGGGCAAAGGCAACGACTACAACTTAAGCAAGCATTTCAGTTAACAATAATGAACATCGTGTTTTCATATGATATGAGCAATAGATGAGGTACATTTGCTCCACGACCATGAAATGCTTTCAGAAACAACAATGAACAAAAGGACCGCAAACACCACAAAACTAGACCATTCTCAATAATGAGAAAATCCCAAAAAGGAATGATACAAAAAAACGTCAATAGTTATTGGTAAGCCTCTCAACGGCGATTTTTGTGCGTGAAAAGAACTTCATCGTATCATAACCAAACAAGAATGTAAATGCCCATTTAAAACAACAATTTGGGCTTTCAAATCCAGCAATTCAAGAACAAAGTCAGAGATCCACGCTGCCAAAGAAAAACAGCCCTACAGCATCTCAATTTGCATGTCGTGCAAGTCTAATAATTGAGAAATAATATTACGACGATTAACCCAATAATAGTCATCATTCAAACATTGAAAAAACCAGAAATTTATAGATATTGTTCCTAATATAACAACGGAAACCCAAATTTAAATCCTCAAACGCGAATCGATTCACTTATCTCCACCCATCAGGAACCCGGGCTAACTCACTCCCGATTCTTCAAGCGGTCGACACGCTGATTCAACTGCTCGATCCTGACAACGAGATTGGTGACGGAGTAGAGAAGCCAATAGAAGACCAAGGCAGCGGCGATGAGGAGGGCGTTGCGCTGGCTCTTCATGATGGACTTCTGGTGGCGGAGGTGCTCGGAGGGGGTGCAGGAGTCACCCTCGCAAGTGGGGCGAGTCTCGTACTTCCAGTAGATGTCCATGAGCAAGAAGAGGCAGAAGGGGACGACGGAAAGGAAGGGCTTGAGGAGGTTCCGGGTGACGGCGATCAAGCCCTTGCGGAGGCCGTCGAGGCCGGGGATGGTGAGGAGGAGGACCATGATGGCCTCTGCGGCGGCGGCGTAGCCAAGCACAACCCATTCAAGCGCCATGGAAATGGAAAGCGTGCGGAGGAGTTATCGGATGTTTGTCTCAGATCCGGTATGGATTTTCGGTTTGAAGCGAATCGTTCTCCCGATTCAGACTCAGACTCGGCCTTTTCTTCGCTCACACACACTGCTCTGATTCTATCTTTCTGATTAAGGCATTTATAGTGAGCTGGGGAGAAAAATGCAACACTCAAGCGACACGTGCTGCACACGTGACAGCCCGTGGCAAGCCGAGTTTGCCTCTGAAAATTGTAAAGAAAAAAAAATCCCACTAAGCCCAAAAAATGTTTTGGGCCATTTTAGCCCAAATAATATCGGTTTGGTTTTTACCTTCAACTGAAAGCCCCAAGTAATCCCCCCAAAAAAAGAAAGCCTCATTAAGTTTTCAACAGTTAGGCCCTTTTTTGGACTCGTGAACAGTTGGCATAGCACTAGTTGGGCCAACATTTTTCTTGAGATGGATTGGAGATGAATGGTGTTATCAAGTGCAACAAGCAAGTTGACCGAAGAAAAAAGGTACAAAAAGCAAGAATGGTTAGCGAGAAATCTTTCATGGAGAGGTAGAAGAAGTCAATGCTTAGTTTGTGACTCATTGTTTTACACGGATCTCAACCTCACCGGCGTTTGAGGGAAGGAAATCTTATGTTTCTTTTGACAAATGCTATTAAAATACATGTCAAATTAAATTATAATCACATAATTTTGATAAAACGCTTGTCACATAGAGTACAATCTCAATCAAACAGGGTCCTATGCACACACAAGTATAGTCATGGGAGAATGTGTCTGAGAATGAGTTCACATATATATTTATTAATTTTTGGTTGAATGAATAATTTATACCACTTTATCTTATTTAACAATCATTCAAAATTATGATTAAATCTTGTCATTTCTTTCTTTCTAAACTTAACAACTACGCTAAAGATTTATATCATTCCTCAGGACCTAACCATTTATGAATTTTCCTTCAAATAGGACGTGGAGTAATGATTATCTTATCCCTACAAAGGAAGTCAAGAACGCAATATTCACGGCTTAACAAGTCTTTTAAACCAATCATCACCATCAAAACCAGAACAAGAGAACTACTTCAACGGTACTTGTGTCTTCCTTTTCCCGTTTCCCCCTCAAAAGGTATATTTGCTCTGATTTGTCAATCTTCATAGAACCGTTAACCCTTTCGAACGTGAAGATGAAAATCTCTGTTCCCATTTTTTGCTTGCATCACTATGCAGAAGGACTCAAAGACAAGAAGAACCTTCCTGCCTCATATTCCCATCACTTATTCTTTCCACATATGCCACAGCTTAAAGAAGATAACTACCGGTCTAAAACAGAATCTTGCCTTTTCAAATACGGCCATTTTGCAAAGCGAACAACACAGAACCAAGTGTAAGCCATTGTTGCTTTACACCTCTTTTTCTTTCATAACTTTTTAAAAGTTATAAGAAGCCAACACTAATTGTTCTGTTGTTCATGCATTGGGTATATAATTAAAATTATTGAAGTAACTACAGTGGCTTCTGGTAGTTTCCTCGTGAATTTCATTCTTCCCTGGTTTACTTAGCCATTTGGATTTTCTTTATCTCTTCTAGCTTGATAAGAACCGATTTTTATTTTCACTAAGGATCTGCTTATTTTTCAATAAAACGACATGATAGGGTTAAATTTATTTCTTTGAAAATGTTTTCCTCAATAGTATATATTTTCTCTTGTTTAACGTTAAAACAAAAAAAAATCAATATTAATTATAATTCGACAAATGACTTTAGTACTTTTAAGAATATCATTGTAGCCATATTTTTCTGTATATCTTATATCTTCTAAAAAGAAAGCTGAATATGCTTTTTACTATAGTGCGAAAAATGTATTTTAAGTGTTCCCCATATACTTGTTGAATAAAAATTTTCGAAATTTTTTTGTGGCATATTTTATTTTGGTATTATATTTTTTTAATTTTTAAATAATTATTTTATTGTCACTTTTTTATTTCACTTATTTTATTGATTAAATTGACATCCCTCTCTTGGTATTTTTTCTTTTGTCTTTGTGCACCTCCAAATTCATTTTTTTTTTTAAGATATCTTGCAATTGATTTCTCTTTGGTCTGACCCATTTGTCGGTTTTGAACTTGACCTCATTGGCTTCAGTCAGGAAAATGACTTGCGCTTTAATATAAAATTTTTCCATTGATCGCTACCCAACTCAACATTTTAAAAGACAAACAACATAAAATAAGAAGAAAAAACGTTGTCCTGGATTCTTTTTTTCTTTTTTCTTTTTTACAAAAACAAACCCTAAGATGAAGCTCATATTGTAGTTAAACTAAAACTAACCCAATCACTCAACTTAACTTATACTTTATGAGTTAGTTTGAGTCATATTATGAATGAACACTTTGAACTTAATGAAGTTTAAATTAATAATTTCTTGCAAATTACCTAAACTTTTCACTACTAACTAGCTCGTACTAGTTTTTGCAGGAATATAATGTATGCATCACTATTTTTGAACGCATGGGATCCTCGTTGCTCAACCTTAGAGAAAGGCTCAAGACTAGTAAGCAAAAACTTCTGTTTAGGCTCTTTCTAGTTTAGGTTCACTTTGGGCATGACTTGTTATGATATATTGTCAAGACACAACTTCCATGGATTTGTAATCCTACGAAACCTTTGGCTACCCACAAATTATTGAAGGTTGGTCTCTTCGATTAATAATATAATTCCATTATCATCCTCTTGTTCATTATTATTTCATGGCCCTGCTTACACCTGTCTATACTTTTATATACCTCTTTGCTCAATGTCATCATATCCAGTTCTTTATTAATTTGTTAATGCAAGAATATACAATGAATTTGGAACACGACAGGGAATTATAATTGTCACGTATGGTATCTTATGTCATATACTCTGTTTAAGGAAAGAGAGACAAAGGGGGGTTTCATAATGAAGGTTAGTGAAAGGATTAATAAAGTAATGTTGACAAGTGGTGCCAAGGATTGGTTAGACTGGGACAAAAACAAGAGCTCCTAGATTAAAAGCAAACTCAAAAAGCCATATTTGATAATGGATGAGAGAGATAAGGATAAAAGAGAGAAGATTCTGGGGATTTCGTGAATATTGTTTACTTACAAGGACCATGGTCCTGTAATTATTGGTACTTTATGCCAATATTTAATCCATCCTTCTTTTTTAATTGATGACATGTTGGCCCTTCCCTTCTTATAGAATAATAGAGTGACGATACTTCCTTAATCGTTTTAAGATTATAATTTGGCATCTTTAATATTCAATGTTGTGTTTTCTTGATCAGAGGAACCTCTCTCTTGAAAATTACACAGCAGAGTAGAGTTCTTGGTCAAACATGAGTTGGCAAAGTTTTTTTTCTCCCCTTTTTTTTCTTCTCTATCCAGAATAGCAAATAAAGGTTGTGAATAATTAGCATTAAAGTAAAAAAAAAAAAAGATTAACTAGAGATGTATATATAAAGAGTAATCTTGATGTCTACTGACGATACCCAGATACTTACATGGCCATGAATTCCTAGCAATGTAAGCAAAAAAAACTGCAGACTGCAGCAAGTCATTAAGTTGTTCAGTTTGTACCATTTTCTCAATAATTGCAGCATTTCTAATTTGCTATGAGTGTTAAACATGTATTTAGAGGAAGATCTGTCAAACTATAATGTAGAGATTAACCTTACTGGCTTTCATATTGATATATATTACCCACGGCATCAAGGTCTGTACCAGAGACTTTGGATCTCTGGTACAGAGTTCAAGGCCCTTGGTACAAAATTAGAGGCATTTGGTGCATCCTAAGATGGATCTTGGACTGAGTTCACAAAACTTGTTCAAAAAAGATACGACGGACTTTACAGAGAATTCAGGAGGAGAGTTCTTTCTCATCAGATTGTAGGTTTTGATTGAACAATTTCTCTGCCATTAAAATAAGATTTAAGAATCATAAAACACCACCTGCATTAGCACATAACATCTGGTATGAATTATAATAGCCCAAACTGGGGAAAGAAATACAAGTAATAGACCAACACTCAGGCCATAAGTTGCAAGTGCTAACAAAACTGGGACACTGATTTGACAGAAAATTAATTATACTTGTCTTACTCTAACTTTTTGGATGGAAAGTAAAGTTCTTCATGCTCTAATATAAAAGTAAGCAAAAGCCTCTAATTATACCCATCAAAGGCTATGCCGTCAGAAGCTGCACTTTTCAATGAAGTGCTCACTATTTGTACACATTGGCGGCCACTAGACAAGTAAATAAGTGGTCATGGAGAGAGTGGAATCTTTTTGAGCTTTTCCTCCTTATTGCGACTCACTCTTTAACTTGTTTCAAGGAACTACTTTTTCCATACACATCTTTCTATCTATACCTTCCCAGGTATTCTTTATATAGGAAACTATGAAGGAAACTTACAGAGACGATAAAAAGTTGGATTGAATACAAAAAGGAAAAGTTGAGACTGAGAGAGGACTAAAAGAGTAGCGAAAGAACCACCGAAAGCCAAATAATTTACCGGAGAGAAGCAGGGACAAAAGTGCAATCCCAGTATTATGCACATATCATTCTTTATTTACCACCTGCAGAATTCAAAGAAGAGATGCATTATATTATAACAATGATAAATCAAGTGTTTCCAAAGAATACATACATATATATGTGCTACAGAAACCATACCTTTCTGCTTTTCGTACACCTTGGACAAGAAGGAAAGGAAAACGATGATTAGAGCAACCCCAGCTATGAGTCCAATTAATATTGCGAGTGTCTTCTCAATCTCATCATCATTGTGATTGTCACCATCTAGATTGCTCAAATTAAATAAGAAAATTAGACAACATCTCAAGCTAATTGTCAATGTCTGAAGCAAGTGTTGTAGAGCTAGACACAATGAAATTCAGTTCTGTTATGATGATTTTTCACACCCTGCACTTTGAAATGCATCTTTCATACTTGGGTGACTGCAATTATATATAATGTTTTGTGAATTTATGTTAGCAGATGAAAGTCTTTATTTATTTAAATTTATTGAGATGATTTGAATCTATAATCTCTACTTAAATTTATATTCATTGACTTAATTAATTTGACATGAGTAAACAGGTTAACAAAAATAGATTTTTTTAAAAAAAAATTGTTTCAATTTATTGAAGATACAGTGCTAACTTTAAAAAACACATCCATAAATTCATAAGAACTCTATCCCCGTATCTACCACATTGTTTTACGTGTAAGTTGCTCTTTTAGCCTTTCAAGGCATTAGGACAAATGGCGATATTATTTCATGGATCCAGATTGTTCTTTGAATGCATAGGATTCTTCATTAATTCATACATTAGACATTAATTCAAAGTGGGGCTTTCATTGTCAAGCAGATGTTACAGGAAGGTATTTGCTTATTTATTCTACCACAAACAAAGTCCAAATACCTTGACACTTGAGATATGTTTCTATACTTTCAAATCATGAAGTACTTTATAAAAAAAATCCTAATAGACCCAGCAAAATTACGCATATCTCCTTTTTCCCGTCTTTTCAATACATTAATATTTCTTTTCCTCATTTGCTGAGCAAAAGTGGAAACTTATTAAAAATACAAAAGGGGCAGGGGCAGCAAAGTTGAAAATTCAGGTGCCAACCTCATGATCCACAGATTTTAAATAAATACTTAGCTGGTGAAAATCAAAACTCAAGTTCACCATCATATGTTAATGAAGAGTATAACCCATCATTGATATCTGTATTTTTAACAGGAATAATCATTCATTCCAAGGCTCCTCATATCTTCAACTGTCATTTCATTGGAACAAGCCATGACACAAATGAGCAATAAGTAGTGGAAATTTCAAAATTTCCCATACAAACAAGAGAAACCCTGCATCCAAACACTAATGGAGATACAAACACACGAGAGAGAAAATATTCACCAAGAACGAAAAGAAAAGAAAAGAAAAAAGGGTTTTTTTAAATAATTACCCCTAGCTACCAACAGGACTCTCATTTTCCACGCCTACCTTTCCACACTTTTCACATGGATTGTAACTTGTAACGCAAATTCAAAATCATTCAAGTAAGCAAGTCAATTCTCACTAATTAGTAATGACCCAGCTCAATTTTTTTAAAAAAGATAAAGAAATTAGCAACATACAAGCAGAGACCAAAAGGCATAAAAAGTCACAAACCGTCGTGGTTGGTGGTGGCGGAGCCGCTTACCGTTTCCACCGTGCGAGTGAGAGCCACCTTGCGAGTAGCGCGCGTAGCACTTGGCGAAGTACATATCCCCCCAGGCGGAGGCGCCACACTCCGTTTTGAGCCGTCCGATGGCGTCGGAGAGGCAATCCTGGCATTCACTCGGACTCAAATCCCCCACGCACTGCGCCACACCCAAGACATCCCCAGAGCGACTCGCCCTGTAGGTCTTGTAGGTCCCATCATCGGACGTCTGCAGATTCGCCAGCACAGCATCCAGGCGGGTCAACGCATCGGAGGTCAACCCAATCGACGGTCCACATTTCTTGACCACCTCAGTCTTGTCCTCCACGCCCAGGAACGTGGCGTTGTCGTACTTGACTAAGCAGCCGTCGAGCTGCAGCGCCCCACCGCAGGAGTCGAGGCAGAGGGCGCCGAGCTGGCTCACAGCCCGCGCCACGCAGCGCGAGCACTGGTCGTTGCCGAGGTCGCCGCGGCACTGGAAGAGGCCGTAGGCGGTGGCGTCCGGCGCCTGAATGGTGAAGTTGTTGTAGTTGGAGAACATGGCCGAGTTGACGAGGGAGGAGAGGAGGGAGTTGACGCTGTTCTCGTAGGCGGAGCCCGGCGTGAACTTCAGCTGAGAGCAACCCCCGAAGATGAAGGAATCGGTGGAGGAAGCTGATGGGGTTGTCATGGCTGAGAGTGTGACAAGAAAGAGAAGAAGGAAGAGATGCATGCTTGTGTTTGACATGGCTGTGCTGTCTCTGCAGTGCCTCTGAGAGAGAGAGAGAGAGAGATGGGGAAGAAGGTTGTGTTTAGGAGGAGATGAAGATGAAGTGGGTGCTGTGGAATGCGATGGGTAACACACACTCCACCTTTTTGTGTTGAGTGAGTATGGATATGGACTTATGGTTGGGTCGCTTTGAGGAGAATTTACGTAAGGGGGTGAGGAGTTTGATGAAAGGAGAAGAGTATCCTATATATGATAATATGACTGTGTAAACAAAAAAAAGCTGAGATGGGGTTCGAGTCACACACCTACTGATGTTAATGTGCCTACAGATTTCACTTTTATCTTTGGGGATCTTAATCTTATAGAGTGGGGCTTGGCGTGGGTCGGGTTTGGGTTAGCTGGTATACTATATGCGATAGTACTGAGCCAACAAGGTTGAAGTCGAAAAAATATGGGGAACGGGCTGGTGATGGTTGACTCCAAAGTCATCCAAAGGCCAAAAGGTGGTCTGAATTTTACCTACTACTATTATTAGATGGATGGATGGTCACTTGGAACTATAATTTAAAAGAAACAAAAGAAATATTAATCTTGCATCTCGTTTGGTACAGTGTATAAATGAAAAATAATTTAATATAATTAATATTATTTATTTTTACATAATATTTGAATAATATATTAAAAAATATAATATATTATTAAAATAATTTTATTTAACTTTAATTATATAATAAATAAAGATTAAATTATTTTATTTTATAAAATTTTATACAATTAAAACTAAATAAAATTATTTTAGTCAAATAAATTATTATCTAATATTTTATTTAAATATAAATAATATTAATTATATTATATTACTTATTTTTTAAACAATATATTAAACGGAACTAATATGAAATAGCTGAAGTTGCTATATATTTATTTCGCACCAAATAAGATATTTTTTAAAAAAATAAAAAATATGATTCCACTAGATGATTCCTGTGTGATGAAGTTGCTTTCTATGTTTCCATCACGAATAGACAACTGTTATTTTGTGAAATTTGTGGTCCAGTCTGGACTTGGAGGAGAGATAATAAAAAAACCCTTCTATAGTTTCTTAGAGGTGGAATTGGGATATTGATTGAAACAGTTTGTTTGAATATGAATATGACTTACCTTGCTTTCAGAGGTGTGTTCTTTGGCATATCTGTTCGCTTTCCTTTCTACTATCTTTCTTTATCACAATTATTTGGGTGTTAGTTAGCTAGGCCGCGGACCAGCTACTATTAAAAGTAATATTTTGTTGACTTTGAAAAAAAATAATTTCAACTACTTACGCTTCAAAACTTTATCAAATCTTATGCTTAAATTTTTTATGCTCCTCCACATTATTAGATCAAGTTAATGAAGATTGCGATCGCAATTGGCAAATTTAATAAAGAGAAAGAAATAAATTTATTACTTCTTAATTACGCCACCTTATTACTGATTGTGTGTGCTTAATTATTTGGATTTTGTAAAACTTAAGCTTTCTTTCTTATCTTTGTATTTTTAGTAGATACAACAATAAATCAGTCAATTAA
Organism: Castanospermum australe; assembly: GCA_019955255.1. NCBI lineage: Eukaryota > Viridiplantae > Streptophyta > Magnoliopsida > Fabales > Fabaceae > Castanospermum > Castanospermum australe. The sequence continues at coordinate 632,575 of NSJW01000837.1, read as the reverse complement.
AAAAATTCATAGTTTTTTTCCATAAAAAATAATTAAAATAAGGATTACTATGGTAGAAAAAAAAAAGGTTTAAGTATCGTATCAAGTGTTTCTAAACATTGTTAATTATTAACTCCTAATATTAAAAGTTCACTTTTATTTTATAAATGTTTCTACTGATGTACTACATTATTAATTATCTTACATTGTATTTTGAACATGTTCGGTAGCGTCAACATTAAAATTGGTTGAATAAAGATTTGGTACATTCACACATGTGCTTATCCTCAAATTGGGCAGCTTTTAAGCCATGGAAATTTTTGGGCAGAATATATATCACTGCACAAATTCCTTCGGTGCAAAGCAAAAGAGACAGATACTTTATTATCTGATTGACCCAAGAACAGAACGAAAGAGAGGAAGGAAAGGCAACTTCCTTTGGGCAATTTTTAGTTACTCTTTTAATTTTTAGTTACTACAAATTGTCTTTGTTGTGATTATTTAGTGCGTGTTTAAATTTATTTATTTTATAATTAAAATAATTTATAATTAAAATTTTATTAAAATTTTTTTTATAAATAAATAATTGTTTTAAAAATTTATGTGTTACTTAACATATACACTTAATGTCTTCGCAAACCTATAGTTGTACTAACCTGTATAAAGCTACTATTGTGCTTTGTTTAACATTAAGTTTCTCTTTTTTTTTTTCTCCAGTTACAAAGATCTGGCGTGGAAATGGGGAGATCAAGTTAAATGAAGAGCAGTTTTGGTAAAATTTAAACCAAAAGTTTTTTAAAAAGATGTTAGTACTACTTAAGACTTAGACATTATTATTTCTCTTTATGTTAGCTTGTTTTTGTTATGCTACTTTTGTTTCCATGTGTACTAAGTTTCTCTTTTTGCTAGCTCAAGTTTTTCACCTATTCAAGTTTGTGCTTTAGTTAACTTACTTCCGGGTCCAACATAAACTGAAAATCCTCAATTAAGCTTTAAATTAAAAGAGAGGTAGGTTTTAAGCTATAAATTATTAATTTTTTAGATTATTTAAACTAGAGATCAAATACAAATCTTTAGTTGCACTTTAACGTTAGATTTTTATTATGAAAGAGAAATGTATATAGCTGGCTGGGCAATTCTCATTTCCTATGGCATGGACCCACAATGACACCCCGTGAGCGATTAAAATAAAAGGGGCTCACGCACTTTGACGAAGAAAATAATTTCAGACAAATAGGTTGGTGATGTCTCCCTAGTCCAGTGTTCATTTCATCCTCCACTAATACCTATTTTCAAAGAGATGTTTGATTATTTGTGCTGGTTAATTTTTACATTTACTTCCTTTAATCTCAAGTATTAATTATTTGTCTTTCAAATTTTAATTTAAATATATGTTACTTTCACTTGTTGTAAATTAAGTATCTTAATCTATTATACGTATAATACCAGTCATTCAAATCTTGTAATCCTTACTTTAAAATGAATTTTATTATATTACTTCTGATTTAAAATTGTATGAGTAATTATTTACATAATTTGATTTAAAAAAATTGATTATTTTTAATTCTATAACACATATATTCATAATAGGAATTTGTACCGATATATTTGATAAAAAACATTAATATCTTATTAGGTTTAAATTAATTTTTTTTAATTTAACACATAACACTTACTAAAAAATTTTAACACATAACAATGTTTCTAGTAAATCTAAGAAACGTTATATGAAGATTTACTTACAAAATTTAAAGAACCAAGTTAAAATAAATATGAAATTTGCTAGATACACGTAAGGAATTGCCCAGAAAAAAAAAATCAAATTTAAAGCGCGTCAAGTTCTTACCAAAAGCAACAATTAAATTATAAGGTTCAATAGGACTGGCCAAGGCGTTTCTCCTTCCTATATACGCTAGAGTGAGAAGCTTCGTGGCTTTGAACTGTTTGCAATAAAGCCTCAAATAGTCAATTCAAGCCAAACTTTGTAAGCCAAGCACGCCATGACGAAGTTGATTGATAAGGATTAAACATGCAGGAAACTCCCAACACCGATTGCAATTGACTTCGAACGAAGAATAATAAATTTCGTTCGCCTGCGGAAAGAAGAAACCATTATGATTTATTAAATTCCACCCTTTTTTCCCCCTCAAAAGCATATGATCATGCTTTTGAATGTTATGTGGAGCATTGACTCACTTGGATAAGTCTTTCAACGAATTTAAGAATAAAAAAAAACAGAGAAAACTCTAGAAGTATAGTTAATATATTTTTTAATTGTGCACAAACTGAAGTGATATGAGTGGATGAAATTCAGATAAACGTTTCATGTTAAAAAATAAAAAAATAATTGTTTTTTTACAATAAAATTTAAATTAAAAAAAAGATTCGTTCTAATTCAAAATTAAAGCATGTCTCAGACTTATTACTTATAAATGACTCACTAATAAAAAAATTTAATAATCGAACTCAAATTAGAGTAAAATATGAGTAAAAAACTAATTAGGTGAGTTAACACTAATTGATAAATAAAAAATAATTGTTTTATATTTATGATTGTAATACCACATTAATTATTGAAATGAAAGAAGAGAAAAGGTGACACAGATGGAAGATGTCATCTTCAATCCACAAATGAACCTACTGGAGTAAGTCTTGACTCATGTGATTAATTACTGGATAAGGAGCAGAAATAGAAATTTAATGAAAGTAACTTAAATCACTCAAACATAAAATAATTAAAATCTTACATTAATTTGACTTAAGTCTTGAAGGTTATATATGAATTTTCTATCTAGACAATTTTTTGTTTGATTTATGAGGTTGCAACATGTATTCATAACGAAGAATTTGCAAATGGAAAGGGAACCTCAGCTTCTGTTTAAGGTAAGTTTAATGGAGGAGAAACTTCCTCTCTGTTTCAATAAAAAAAAAGCAAAGCGAAATACCCACACAACTTCAGTCACTTGGCTTCTTTCAATTTGTCTGGCAATAGGGAAATTTATTTACTCCCACATAAGAACAAAAAAGAAACAGGCGATTGATTAAAGACCAAGTGCTATTATTATATTATTATTATCTAAGTACTTTTCTTTAAAAGTAGAAGCCCCCATCCCAATGAGCATCTTAAAAGCAGGATTTTTATGGTATTTTTAGTTTTAGGAATTTCTATTTAATCGTAGCAGTATTATCCATAACTAATTCGATTTTTTTTAATAAAATTTATATGGCTTAGGGATTACCAATCTTAATTACCACTTTACTTTCATATGAATCCGTGAAATTATTAGCAGCTACTTTAAGGATATCTGCTCTAAACAACTGAAGTCATTGCTTTTTATAGGAGTTCCCACCATTGGAATTAGGTAGACAATTATGGGTTCTGATTGAGTACAAATCTCAAATTAAAAAATAAGCAAGTTTTATGTGCTGGTTGTGGAGGCAGATGAAGTTGATTGATGCCTACCTTTCAAACAAGTTCCCCATAATTGACTGAGTAGACTTTTTTTTTTAATTTTTTTTTGTTTTCTTTCCAAACATAATTCCTTCGAACACGTCTAAACACAATCTGTATACCTGGTCAAGTCGTTTTACGAAGAAAGACTCATCAAATGCATCTATTTTTTAGGTACCAAATTGTTATGTTTTTTTTTTAAAAAAAAAAGAAGAAAAAGACAAAGCATCGTACGTTTTCTGTTTTCATGATTGACTATTAATTTCACTAGTGAAAAACACGTAACATGCAACGTATTTTTTAAGTTTCTTTCTCTCTCACTCAAGACACGCATGGTTGGTGGGTGCAGTACCATGTTGGGGAGGAGAAAGCAGTGATTGTTGCATCGAAGGGAAAAGATAAGCGAAGGAGCATGGCAAGAGGGAAGGAAGGTCACCTCACCCTTTCAATAATGAAGGCGCTCTGCACCTTCTCTCTGATATAATTTTTTGTGTGCATTGTTCTGTGTACATGGGAAGTTAATGAGGATTTTTGTCTTTGCCTTGTGATGTGCCACCACAAAGAACACAACACTACAACTCTACGTTAGGCCTATTAGGGCCTCTCTGCCTCAGCTTCCGACCAAAAAGCCAACCTCATTTTGCCCCGGCAGATAAGGCTTTGCGATGAGTTATGCCATTCGCACCTCATGGCTTTACTTTACATAAATGCGACCAATCCCATTACCCGATTTTGGCGTTGATTGCATCTCTTTCTGTCTGGACTATTTAGGTGGCCAACCTCATTCGTCATGATCGTGGCAGTGTAGACTTGAACTACAGGGATGGGAAACACGAGAAATAATTGAGAACCCCCCATACTGCATATCTTTAGCTTCATAGCTTAGATATGTGCATCCACGCGAGAGTACCATTTGTATCCTTAGTATTAATTGTTTATGGTAAATTCCTATTAATTTGTTGGAGCAGATACAGCAAAGTAGCATATGATAATATATATCTTGAAATTATCTATATAAAAACTATAAATGCATGTCTAAGAAAAAAGATGATAGTACTTTCAAGGGAGTGCTGACAAAATTCAAGTTTGGAGTTATTTTATATAAACTTTTATTCTATTAACAATAGCTTGTTACCCCTCAAAGCCAAATACTGCAAGGGATTGGATGGTATTAGGGCAGTTTAATGACTTTTGAGTCTTCGAGGCAGCTCGGTATCTTGATTTAGATCTTCCAGGGCTTTAGGTAATATGTTCACGTACTCAAGTTTTCTGGGGAAACTTGCACACAGGTCCACCCTCTCAGAAATGAATAGATGGGCGCTTTTCAATTTTTCTTTTCTCCTGTGTATTATTAGCTGCAAACAGCTCCCCCAGACTCACCTGCCCCTTTAACTCATTACTCATACCCACTGGCTGCTTGGTGAATAAAATGGAGAAATATGTCATCTTGCCCAAAATGGAAGATGTGAATTGCAGGAAAAGCAGTACAATAAAGCTTCATCATCAATTGCATCCTGCTCCAACTCAGGCCACCTGAGGCACCAGACACCCCTCAGCCCTGCCTCGGCGGCCTTTGACAACCATGATATATACATTATCTTATGCTTAATATGAAGCAACATTGCATCATTTTTTTGGTAAAATAATTAAGTGTAAGATCCTACTTAACATGCAGGTTCTAAATCAAATGACTAATTTCTTTTTAATTTTTTCCCATAAATGTTACCACCTATTAACAGTGATCTTATATAACAAATACATTGGCAAAAAAAAAAATCAATTTAACCAAGAACACTAGGTGCACAACTGATATTTTAGAAACAAAGTTGGAAAAACAATCCCATGACAAATTGAATGTTATCCGACAATTTCAGGATGAAAGCATGCAAACAGGCTCACACCCCGATACAGATGAATACACAAAAAAGTAAAGATAAAGGGTCTCTGCCAAATTAAAATTCACAGTAAAAGCAGTCTTAATACAATTTGCAATAAAATTCAAAGATACGATAGTCACTCTTTGATTGCTCCAGGTTACATTCTCATATGGTCCATAATTATATTTATAAATGCATTCGCCCATGAACTGAGATCATCTATTGAATATTATTATTTACATTATTATTCTTGGATTCTCACCTGAATTACACGATACAACATCTCAGCACCAGCCCCTTTTGGTCAATCCTGCCTTCTTCGTTGCCTGAAAGTCATACATATGATTGTTCAGCTTCCTCATACCATATAATATCAAATTCATCAAACAAACTTTCTAACAACCTATCTACTAGTTCCAACAATGTGTATCACAACAGCTTACACTTGAGAATGATTTATGAATTACTTAAGGAAAAATCCTTAGCAGATGTATATTTATATACATAGGTCAGCTAATTACAATCTCTAAATCAAAGGTTATAATCCCTAAATCAAAGGCAACAAATCAGAAATACAATCAAATCATATCCTACAAATCCTAATTATTAATAATTACAGATTATGCAAATCAGATAATATCAACAAAATATCAACACTCTCCCTCAAGCTAGCGCATATATGTCATATGCATCAAGCTTGTTACATATATATGTTACCCTCGGGCCCCGAAGAGATTTGGTGAAAATATCAGCTAGTTGATCAATAGAATTCACAAATGAGGTAGTTATTTCTCCGGAGAGGATCTTTTCACGAATAAAATGACAATCAATTTCTATATGTTTAGTTCTCTCATGAAAGACTGGGTTGGAGGCAATGTGCATGGCTGCTTAATTATCACAAATGAGTTTCATGGGCCCTATTTTGCAAAACTTTAATTCTTAAATCAGTTGTTTCAACCATATAAGTTCACATGTAGTGAGTGTCATGGCTCGATATTCTGCTTCTGCACTTGATCTAGCAACTACATTCTGCATTTTACTTTTCCATGAGACGAGGTTGCCTTCAATGAGAACACAATACCCAGAAGTCGACCGTCTGTCACTAGGAGATCCTGCCCAATCTGCATCTGTATATGCAACAATGTCTGTATGGCCTCTATTCTCATAGATCAACCCCTTTCCAGGAAAAATTTTAATATATCTCAAAATTCGAATTACTGCATCCCAATGGTTGTCACAGGGAGAGTTAAGAAATTGACTCACAACACTAACTGCAAAAGATATATCTGGTCTAGTCATGGTGAGATAGTTTAATTTTCCCACCAGTCTTCGATACCTTCCCGGGTCTGAATAAGGCTCCCCCTGATCCGGTAGAAGTTTAACATTCGGATCCATAGGAGTATCAATTGGTTTACAATCTAGCATTCCAGTTTCTTCTAAAATATCAAGGGCATACTTCCTCTGAGAGATAGCAATGCCTGTTTTTGATTGAGCCACTTCACTCCCGAGGAAATACCGCAATCGGCCCAAGTCCTTAGTTTGGAAGTGTTGAAACAGGTGTTGTTTTATGCCCCTGATGCCATCATGATCATCTCCTGTAATGACAATATCATCTACATAAACCACAAGATAGATGCATTGATTAGAAGATGAGTGTTTATAGAACACAGAATGATCTGCTTCACTATGAACCATGCCAAATTCCTGTATGACTTTACTAAATCTTCCGAACCATGCCCGTGGAGACTGTTTAAGGCCATATAGAGATTTGTGTAACCTGCAGACAAGACTCGACTCCCCCTGAGCAACAAACCCAGGTGGTTGCCTCCATATAAACTTCCTCCTCCAGGTTACCATGTAGAAATGCATTCTTGATATCTAATTGATAGAGAGGCCAATGGTTCATGGCAGCCATCGATAAGCATAACAGAATTCAAAGGTAAAGTTGGAAGAGTTATAGCTTGACCAATGCCGGTAGCTATAGTCTTAGAACCATTAGAGAGAGTAATGTGGTGTGGTGTCTTGGGAGATGATAATTTTTGATAAAAGAGAAGGATTACCAGCTATGTGATCGAAAGCACCAGAATCCAAAATCCAGGATCCAACAGACGAAGAATGAGAGAGGCAAACTGTAGAATTACCAGTATGAGCTAAAGTGGCCGAATATGAAGCTTGTTGGGCTGCTTTGAGTTGAATATACTCCTTATACTCATTGTCTGATAGTATGTTCTGGTTATCAGTCCCTGATTCAGTCTTATTCTCAATTTCAGCTGACTGAGATTGTGCCACTTTAGCAGATTTTTTAGGGAAACCATGCAAGGAATAGCAACGGTCTTGAGTATGGCCCAAGCGTTTACAATAAGAACATTGAAGACGACCACCAGAACCACGGCCACCTCTAGCACCACCACGACCACGGCCACGGCCACGACCACGACCGCGACTTTCACGGTCCGCAGAAACAAAAGCGGAAGACTCTGAACCTGTTTGGGAACCAATTCCAGACGTTGCATCTAGAGAAGGAACTCGCAACAATCGATTAATGAGATCCTCCACAGTAAGAATATTTGCATTTGTCAGGATTTGATTCGGAGCATATTCAAAATCTTTATGAAGACCGTGGAGAATAAAAACCATATACATGTTATCAAGCTTATCTAACATCTGCTGAAGGTTGTCACTGGTTAGTATCAACTTGATTTCTTCAATCGTGGGTTGTGCTTTGTTCAAATATGAAGGCAGGTCATGATCTGTCATGTGGAGCGTTGCTAGATTATGAACAGAATCCTACAAACGTTGGACATCATTAGAGTAGATGCTTCGAGCCTTCTTCCATATGTCATGACAAGTTTTATAAGGGCGAAAATGCACTAACAGTTTGGGATCAATGGACTGTCAAAGTAAGGATACCAACTGATAGTCAGTCTTCTTCCATTGGTCTCTCTCATCAGCAGGGATGTCCTTCGCCTTCTTGGTCAGATGCTCAGAGAGTCCCTGACCTAAAAACCAAATATCAACAGCAGCATACCAGTCTAAATAGTTTCTTACCATTGAGTTTTTCTGACGTTATGTTGGGGCTGCCAGAAAAAGAAAAAGAAACAAGGCCCCTTTTTAAGGATTCAGAGGTGACACATGACAAATCAGATGCAGAAGCCAAGACCCCAGAACAGAACTAGGTGGCACCGACGAGCTGAACAAAACCGACAGCGAGACGATCGAAGATCGGAGAATGGCGCGTGGCTTACACGCGCTGACAGAAGATGGCGCAATCTGGACTTCTGACCCCGAAAACAGAACCAAGGGGCGCCGACGAGACAAACGGGACCGGCGGCGACGTGAACGGATGTCGGAAATTAGGCGCATGAGCTACACGCGCCGGTGGCTGTGGAGGCGTGTACGGGCGCGTGAATCGAGATCCGGTGACGGCGCTCAAGGATCTGGCCGGTCGGAGGTTTCTGAGATGGCCAGTACACTGTCATGGTTGATCGTGGCGGAACAGTGGTTCCGACTTGGTTGAACAACGGCGGAGCAGAAGCAGATCGAACGCTGGCAGGTTCCGACTTGGTTGAACAGTGGCGGAATAGAAAGCAGAATATGGCAGAACAGAACAGATTGGAGAGCGGCAGAACAGAAGCAGATCGGAACAGTGGCGGAAACAGCGGAACAGTATACTGGCCGGTACACAATACAGTATACTGACTGCAGGAGAAGAAGACGATGTTCCTGCCTTGACAGTGGCGAAACAGTGACTGAACAAGGTCGGTTTCAACTTGAAACGCAGGCCTAGAGAGACTAAGCAGAGACAGGACCGAGCCTACTCTGATACCAATTTGAGAATGATTTGTGAATTGCTTAAGGAAAAATCCTTAGCAGATGTATATTTATATACATAGGTCAGCTAATTACAATCCCTAAATCAAAGGCAACAAATCAGAAATACAATCAAATCATATCCTACAAATCCTAATTACTAATAATTACAGATTATGCAAATCAGATAATATCAACAGAATATCAACACTTACAACCTAGCAAGCACATGCTGAGAGAGAGAGCGAGAGAGAGAGAGAGAGGAATTAAAAAATTTAGTCCACAAACTTTGACACTATTGTCAATTACGTTCCTCAACATTGAAATTACTCAATTTGATCCTGAAAGTTTCAAATCCTATTGAAGTTGCCTATCTAAGGGGAATAAAAAAACAAAAGCACTTTCCCCAGACTACTTGCTCAAACAATAATCCATTGGAAAATATTTCCTATAAAACTATTCTAACAAGTTAAATTCCGAATAGCTCCCAAGTAATTCATTAGATCTTCTTCATGTTTTCAGCGACTTCACTTCCAAAGTATTTTCAATAGTCTCTGACAATTAACTTTCAATCACTTAACCAACAAATGCAGTCATTTCACGTCCGATAATCTATTTGTCACAATATCAGACCATCTTTGCCCACAGGTTTGGACAATAAAGAAGGAAACAGTCCTTGTGGTGTCACAATTGACAAATTTTAACCACACTATAAAAACTACTAAATTTACTAAAAGCCACTCGTGCATATAGTAATTGCTAATATAGAGATAAAAACACCAGCAAAGATCAGAATAAAATTGACACACCTTCAGGAGGCTGAGCTAGCTTCCGGTTTTGTGGTGACGTCATTTCTTTCTTCAATTGCATCAAAATGTCTTCCATTGTACACTCTCTTTGCCAATTAGCAAGCATGGGAAACAAATGTGGCTCAACCTGGTAATTTAACGATTTGTAAGTTCAATTTCAATCACAGTAGAGTAAGGAAGCCTCAGCAAAAATGTTACCTACCACTCCAGTTTCTTGGTTGACACAAGTCATGTTAATCCTTGTTTGAAATCTAACAGATGGTGGATTGTCTGGATAATCCTTACCACAAAACAATTTCAACTGATAGATACGCCCTTCATGAACAGTCTGGTCAAAGAGTAAGATGGACAAGGAAAATTTGCCAAATCAATATATCGTAGAGTAGACACTAATTGCACTTAGAAACTAAATTTCGTAAAGAAGAAAGAAAATATTTAATGGGTAGATTATGCAAGGTGTAGAGATGGTAAGGTCCTAAGAAAGGGGGCCATCACCCACACATAGAGAAACCAATGATGTTCCTGGGAGATAAACATCTGGGGGCTAGCACCAGAAGCAAGGTTCATTTGGATTTAAACCATATTTGCTCTGAATTACTTGGTTCTATAAGAAAGTAGACTCCAAAGGAAAGCGCCATAGCATTTAGTCACCAAAGCAATATTCTTGGAAACCAAAACCCAATACCCGAACCCCCTTCATTCTGACTGAAATATAAACTATTAGATAAATGAGACACACACAAGCACCAAAGTTTGATGGCCAAAGTTGGCAAGGACGATGTGTATATTTTATCAAAATAAATAAGCAAAAGCAGAGAGCCATAGACGACTTTAAATGTTCAGTGTAGAAAAGTAATAAATCCTGCAGTTTTGCAAAGAGGTCTTCATTCCATCAAATGGTAACTGACGTTTTGCAAAGAAAAGAACAACTTACACCAGGGGGGCCAATAATAGTCCCAGTCCATGACTGCATGTATATATCATCAGCATCATCCATTCCATAGCTAACAGTTCCATCTCCAATTCCCTTCTCACCTCTCTCAAGCTCTTCCAATAATTTGAAATTCCTAGGAACTGCATAGACCGAAAAATTTAACAAGATAAGTGCAAATAACAAATCTAGGTTCTATAAAAAAAACAGTCGTAATAACTGATGAACATAGACATTGATAAATCACATTTACAAATCAGTAGAAAATAAAAGGGAGTATTATGCAAACCACATTGCTAAGATTAAGTTGCATTCAATAAATCTTGAGTACATATTTGGTCACACTTTAAGTTCATTGATTATAGAATCTTCTGAAGGTATCTATGCATATATCCATTTCAGTTGTAATATCTGATGAACATAGTCATTGATAAATCACATTTACGAATCAGTAGAAAATAAAAGGCAATATAATGCAAACTGCATTGCTAAAATTAAGTTGCATTTTAGTAAATCTTGAGTACATATTTGGTCACACTTTTAACTTCATTCATTACAGAATCTTCTCAAGGTCTCTATGCATACATCCATTATAACTGGTAAAAAGAGAATGATTGGTGACAAATGCTGACAATTTCCTTAGAAAAGATTATGAATTGATAAAATATGCGAAACAACAAAGGGGAAGAAACAGTAAACTTATGTGCAAACATAAAGCAACATACATTGAAATGATCAAGACAGAGGCGTTAAGATAAAGTTCTTGTTTTGCAGACAATAACCGCCTAGTGAGATATATAATTCACTTAAAAATATTTAAAGAAAAATACTACACTTCTTTGAAACTTGCTTTGTTGAAGAAATTTCATAAATTAGAGGTAATATTTTGAAACATGAAATTGGTAGGTAGCTGCAAAGGTTAGCCAAGACAATGGAACAATAAGAAGTGGTCTAATAGGTTATCGACAGCCTGTGGAAATTAGCTAACAATGTGCACAGGTTGTCAACGGCAGAGGAGGTAGTCTATAGTTATCATAATTTGTAAGTCACAGATGACAACAGAGGAGCTCAAAAACCAAAAGCTTCACAAAGAATGGTAATAGAATGTTCCTCATTCAACACAGATACAGCAAAGCACACATGGCATTACCTTAAGCTGATAGATTATAAAGAAAGTAAATAGATCATCCAGAACCAAATAATACCTCACCTAGGACTAAAATTCCCTTTGGGCCAAGCAGGGTCTAGCACCATGACTTATGAATTTAGTCCCTTGTTTCGTTAAATAGATATAAGAAATCCACTTTGCCTTGTCATAGTATATGGGAAATTAAGAAAAGCACCAGATGAACATACAGGAGGAAATCACTTGACATGCTGACTGATTTTAAGATTCTCACTTCTCATGCACAGGATTTGTTAAAATTCTCAATATATAACATGAACATTCACTGTGCTATATCTGTAATCTAATAATAAGATCTGCAGATCAGGCTTGTGTTTTGATGTTTAAAGTTAATTCAGCAATTGAAAGAAAAAAGTAACTTCGGACCAGCCAGACAACCTGCTCAGGCCTTGACAGGAGAATACTGAAAGATTTTTCAAGACAGACCTCACAGAAAAATACTAACCTTCACCCAGGAGTGGAACATCGTGGTTCAACAAAGAAGACAGAAAAGGACAAAACCGGTCCAACAAAGACAGGAATCATTAAAGAAAACAAATGAATAAAGAAGAAGAACGGAGTAAAAAAGGTAAGATAAGATGAAGGATTAACTCCTAATGGTAAGGAATATAGAGCAGGTAGTAATGCATATATATTAATTCTACTCATTGATAGCTAAGGCATAATGATTAACTGGTTAAGACTAGATTTTATTTATAGATTACATGAGCTGTAATTACTAAGAACAGTCAGCATCAACAAAAACATAGCAAACATACAGTTACCATTACATGCTCTTTAAATTAAAAGCCTTTTTTTCCTCTTCGTTTCTTAAATCAGTTTTACGCTTCGGATTTTTTTTTTGTTGGGGGTAGCGGGGGGGGGGGGGGGGGGAGATTGCAACAAAGAACTGCCCTCCCCCCTTCCCTACCATCATAAGAATAAACACCAATAGCCCAATGATATAACCCATATTTCACATAATCATAGCTCCAAATGCGATGTCTTTATCTCATCATAACCCATTTGCAACAGCCCCTTGCACTCATTTCAAAAACTTAATCTTTGAAACCAAGCAAACAAACAGACCGCAATTAAAAATTATAGTTTATGCCCAGAACAAACAGAAACCCACAAAAGCTTCACAATCGGGGAATCACAGGACAATATAATATAGAGAAAACTCAACCCAATTTTGGGATGATGTCAAGAACCAGAAAAAATGCACAATCGGAGACAGAAAAACGAAGAACAAGAGATATTAGAAAATCCAGGTGTTGAATACTCACCAACAACTCTCGATCCTTCGGAACCCATTTTGGTGCAGATTTTGGAAGAGCCAAAGGGCTAGGGTTTTGGAATCCCAGAGAGAGAAAGGCAGAAACTTTATGTGAGAGAAAGGCCCTGGTGATGACTGTAGTCCAACAACTGTTTGCAAAGTGGAAATGTAGAGGACACAAGATAAAAGAAGGAGACGGCGAGTGTAATTGATTTCCTACGGACATTCTATTGTTGTTACCATGCACTTTCTTTGGTTAAACAACTCTAACTGTATATTACATTAATTAATCAGTTGCGGAACAAAATTTTAGTTTTTTTTTTGGAAAATTTAAGAAAAAAATACTCTTGGATGACCTATTATACATTAAATTTTAGCTTAATTATTCTTTGTATTTTCTATAAATAATATGTAAGAAATATTTTTAGAATAATATAATAATTGTTACCATATTTTATTGGAGGTTATCTAATTTTTCTATAAACTTTCTTGTCTAGTAGAACACTTTGCTGCAGAAAATTCCTTTTTTTAATGAACAAAATTCCTTTTATATCATAACACTTTGTTTCATACCGCCAATTAACTATTCACAATTTTACTTTTTAAGTCCAAGCCTTCTACAAGTGTGACATGTTATGTTGTATAATTACATTTGAAGCAATTTCTCTAAAAAGTTGAATTTTTTTACCTACTAACATAAAATGATCGTGTTATGAAAATTAAAACACAAATTTTAATATAAAAAAAATTACCATTATTTGGTAAAGATACATCAATTTTATATAAAAAAATAATTTATATTTTTCTTTCTCACAACATGTTAGTAAGTAGAGTGAAAATATCTTGATCCTTTGTCAAACACTGTATAACAACAATAAGATTTTTTATAATTTTTCGACTGGGACAATAAATTTTTTTATAATTGATCCATAGTATAGGAATCAATTCCAATTACAATAACTTGTTCTTTGTTAAAACAAAATATATAAAAACATTCTAGAAGCAAAGGGAATAGACAACGGGGCGAAAGGCCCAAAAGAAAACGAAAAGCAGATTACAAATTGCACCAGCAGGGCTAAGCAACCCTTGAAACATCACCCTCCGCAGACCAAATAAACAAAAAAAAAAATCACCTCCAGGTTTTCTTAAATCTCAAGTTAAAATGTAAATTATTTCATTCAACTTTAACCATGTAACAAATAGCCTTGTGTTGTTTAAATTTCAGCAATTAATTTATTTAAATTTTTTGTACGTGATAAATAAATTTTTTTTATAATAAATCACAATGATATACTTAAAGATTTCGTGAGGTTATTTGTAACATATTGGAAGTTCAAGTCAGTTAATTACTAAAATTTAAACTACATAAAAATATTTTTTAAAAAAATTATAAAAAAAATAAGTTAATTTAAACGTGCGCTTAGAACTATTTCTCATCAGTGATCAAAACTAAAGAGAATAATTTATACTTTAACCTAAATCTTAAAGAAGAAAAACTTCAATTGACGAAAAGAAAGTGCCCAATTTACCTGGAGTAAGAGTAGCCAGATTTGACTAATAAATGTACTAATTAAGCAGGGTTTGCCTTGTTTAAATTATTTAAGTTCAAGGGAACGTGGATACCTAAAAGGAGTGCCCAATCAGAAAAGAAATGTTAAAGTAAATGCCAAAAACTATACGAAAAAAGTAACGATCTAAGAAAGGATACTTATAGAACTAGATTTATAAACTATTTAAGAGGAATATAAATATCAAATTACCAGTGCCAAAAATACAATATGTGTACGTACACGATGTCCAAGTATGTAATAACTAAGTAAATGATACCTGAAAATCCAAAATCATCACAAATCACTTTTTCCCTTTACACAACTAAACGCCCATTGAAAGACAGTAAAAAAAAAGTCCTAGACGTTCCATTGATGAAAAAATAAATTCAAGTTAGTGAAACAAGAGAAGCAGAAATGTAGATGTGTCAATTTGGGCCTGGCTGGGCTAGGCGTAATATTGCCATCTCATCTTTTTTTTTGTCAGGCCGGCCTGATGTTTCTCATGTATTTCGGCCCGGCCCAGCTTGTCAGTTTGTTTGACCTGTCAATTTTACAGGACCAAACCAGACAAACCTTTTAACATTCCATTACTTTGTCATGCTTGGCCTCAAACGGTTTGGCCAGTTTGGCAGCCCTAATGAAAAGTAATGATGCCAATGCCAGAGGATAAAAGGGAACGTTGATTTTCAGCTTAGGTCGAGAGCCAAGTTTGGATTAGACAATTACATAACAATCTCAATATCTTGACAAAAGAAGTGGTTTCCTCAACCAACTTTTGTAAATGATCATGAAACAAATATGTCAGTAAAACTCTCTCAATTCTGATGTAAAGATGATTGCTGAACTACGACGTAGGCTTCCAGCAAACACCAGGTCTATGGGTTTAACCTTCTCCGAAGTTCCTCCACAAATTGACCTCTAGGAATGTTTACATCATTACTGGCCTCCAGGTCTTTCAATTGCACAACACCTTCATTTATTTCCTGCTCACCAACAAGTACCATCCAAGGGATCCTTGATTCTCTAGCATAGTCAAAGTGCTTCTGTCTTCTTTTATTGACCAAGAATTCTGCTTTCACCCCAGCATCCCACAATTCACCTGCCAGCTCCGCAGCTAGTGTTAGGTCATTCCCTAATATGCTCACTAGGACTTCTGTCTTGGTTGGTCGAGGCATCTAACAAAAACACCAATAAAAAATTAAAACAATACGAGGAGAAGTACAAAAAGAAAGCCAAATATAGCAAATACCGGCTAGTCGGTGACATCATTCATTCAAACTTTTTAGGCCAGAAAATAACCCAGACGTTTGCAGCTTGATAAGGCCATATAAATTTTTGTGAAAATTGGAAACAACAGGAGACAGGTAGATCAGTTTTATCATCATTAAAGGCAGCAGAGTGATGACCCAGACACAGAATAAGAATAAAAAGAACTAACATGTTTCCACGATAACAGAAAAATTAGTTCTGGGTAATATATATGCTAAAAAAATGACATTCAAGGAAAAGTCTCTTAGTAAGTAATACCACACAGAAGAAAGTGTAAATTTTTAAACCATAACAGGAAATGTTAGTTCTCAGTACATGCATGTAGACATACTTATGTACCACACTATGACAGGAAAATCTCAGTGATCGCGTACAGAAATGCATGTGCTGGTCTCTGTGTGTGTTTGTGCATTTCAAATTTGCATTGGTTTCAAATAGGGCCCCACTATTTCGATATTTGTTCTTAATTAGGGTATCTAGTATAATTTTTTCTATTCCAGTTAGAATGTTTGGTATACTATATGGGATTAGGTTTATAAGGAGTTGATCATAGACTCTGGTTCTCATCGAGATTTCACTGTTCTGTGTCTTATTGCCCCTCCTCTACTTTTTACCTCTTATCTTCTCTTCTCTTCTCTCCTTTATATGCCTTCAAGTTCTGCATTTGATTTACATTAACACTGTTTGAAAATTACTCAGAAAACCAGGCAAGCTATCAGTGGCATCGCTTAAATTCTTAAAGAGTTACATCCCAATACCAAAGTTAACTACAGGATTCCTCCTCAGCTGAAGCCCAAACATCCTTAGTGACAAGATACATTCTGCCTGGGTGCAGAAATTGGATTTTTCAGAGAGGCTACATTCAACAAGGTGAACAAAGTGCAACTGCAATGGCATTTGCATTAATTTTCCCATCTCTGTACTCATCCAATTTATTTAAGAACATATTCTGGCTAGGATTCAAATTATTAGTGTTTTCTATTTTGGGCCTGATAGAACTGGAAGAAAATTACACGTAAACTGAACTAGAAAAACTGAATTCTTTCTCCTCTACTGCTCAGAGATCAGTGGGATCATCTGGCAGAGGGGTCAGCAATTTACACACGTATAGAAGAATGGAAACTCACAGAACATACAGGGATTCTGGGCAATTTTGAGAGTGCCCAGTTCTCTCCTCACTCACTACACTTTCTTCTTATCTGATGCTCTCATCTTATTTGCTCCCCTTTTTATAGAACCCGTCACACTCCCCATGCTCACGCACACACCCCTTGCTCACGCGGGAATCACATTTGCCTCCTCCTCGCCCAGCTCACGCGGGTGACACCCTTTCCGAATCACGTTTCCCTCCTCTTCTCTTTCACGTGGGTGACACCCCCCTTGAATCACATTTTCCTCCTCTCCTCCCAACTCACGTGGAAACCGGTCTTCAGTTGCATGCATGGAGTCGGTTACCGGCTCCCCAGCGTCTAGTTTTGATAGTAGTCTAGCTGTTGCAGGGTCTGTTCCTGTGTTTTTCTTGTACCGTTTCCTAAAATATACCTTAGGGGTCCTATCAGGGCCTTTCATAATTTTCAATAGTTGCAAACCATGGTATCCCATGAACTAAGTTCACAGAATTTTGTAGCAAAATTGGTGTTAAAATGTGATTTGATACCCAGAACAATCAAGGAATAGTTAACTTTAACATAAACAAGTAATAACGTTACTTATCAAGTATTATGATCACCTTGTTCTGATCCTTCTGATGTTGCTCCATTATGGCAAATACTCTCTCAATTCCCAGACTTACACCAACTGCTGGAACTTGCTTTGAACCAAACATCCCTACCAGGTTATCATATCGACCACCAGCAGCAATTGAACCAACCTGTGGAAAAGCTGAGTCAACCATAAATCCATCCCTAACTATATGTGGAAGATTTCAATAAAAACTGTGCAAATGAAACAGAGCAGAGTACATATACAAATATAACTATGGTAAGACTACACAAAGGTTAGCCTCTTTCAAGAATCAAGGATTTTCATTCTTTTTCATATCCTTCACTAGGCTTTTTAAATACGATCTATAAGTACAGAAAAATGCTGAGAAAAATAAAATCAAGTTGAACACCAGCTCATCACCACCCTTGTCGATTCTTGCTTAGGTCCAACCCAGAACCTTAAACCCCAAATCATTAGCAGGTAGTCTTCACAGCACCCAAATAGCCACTAATATGACCTTAAAATCCATCCTCTTGCCTCCTAATTATACATCCCCAAGAAGAAGAAACTAGAAACATGTTAGAATGGAGAGAAGACAGACAATGTGAGAATTACCTGAGTACCCCCTTTAAAAACAGCTTCAAATATAACTCCAGTATAATAATCCAGACCTCTGGCAAGGCTCAAGTCAAAAACCACTTTATCAATGCGCTTTGATTTTTCCAGAGCTTTAAATAAAATTCCCAGGTCATTCAATGCATCAACAGATCCAGTATTTTCTAAGAAGACACTGCCATCTTGTTTAAATTTAGATAACAATGCTAAAGGAGATCCTTTTTCCTTAACGAAATTTTCAATTCTGTCGGCTGTCTCAGCAGTTAATCCTTTCTCTTCCACCTACAGCAAGACAGTATAAAGCACATTACAAAACATCAAAAAATCATGACAATACCCATCAAGAAAATAATGACTTCTTGATACTAACAGTTAAGAGGGAAAATTGACGTCTCAATAAATTTTAATCAGACATATACCCAAAAGATAAAATAACAACAATGATAATTCTAGCAAAGACCTAATCTGATTTAAGGGAATTTACTTGTATGGTATGAACATGTAAATTATGTAATGCAAATTCTTTTTGTTTTTAAGGGAAATGCAAATTACAAACTCAACCAACACAGTATGCACACATGTAATCCTAGATATCTATTTATATATCCAACCATACACATATATGAAAAAGAGGAATTTAGCTGCACTAGCACAAAAGCAAATACCAAATACAAACAAGCAAACTAACAAGACATCAAACACAAATCTAATTAAGAAGTTAGACTCTTAAAATAATGAATATACAGAGAGACCAGATATTAAATCATATAATACATATTCAAGTAGGTCCCAGTGCACATAAGATTGATGAGATAGATATAAGCTAGCTTCCATGCAAAATAGAAAAATGGTATATTGTAACAAATGCACAACCAATATTACCAGTTTTGAAAGACAAACACTCAGTCTCAGTCTAATACCTTCAGCATAACCTTTTATTTTCATTTATTTTCACTCTTAATTTTCTAAAATCCAATACATTCAGACGATTGTTACCAGCAATTCCTGAATAGAAATTGAATGCAAAGAAAACAACACTTTTCGTACAATTCAGACATTGACCAAAGATGAAGAAACCACAACAGAAAAGGTTTCAGTACAATGAGGTACAGAGGCAGTGATAGGGTTTTTGCCTTGTCAACAAATCATGCAACAAGAATTACCATAAAATGTAAAGGGAAAGAATTGAATTCGATCACTATACCAAAACTTCTTCCCAATGAAAAAAGCATAAATTAGAAAAGATTTTAAAAATGAATAATTCAAAATAAAGCCTATATCATTCAAAATGTCCAACAGAAGGAACAGTTTAAGCACAAAAAACACTTAGAACACTCAATCACCCAATAAATAAAATTCTAATGGAAATAGACACAAGTAGAAGCATATGTCCTTACCATTTCTTTTCTTATCTGTTGAAAAGATTGTTTGTCTAACTTGTCAATGCTTGAACATATAGTTCTAAACTTTTCAGGTGGTACTCCACATATTTGCATCATGCCATCCAGCAACTTTCTATGATTCAACTTTATCTGTGAAACATACAAATTTTACAAGAAAAAGGTCACATATAAGCACATATATTGTAATCTGAACAAGTTATTAAATAGAGTTTTTAGCCATTAAGTAGGAAAAGCACATCAATTGGGTTGAGTAATACAGTCAGATTTAACAAGAGCATCGCAAAGACCACATCAGCCAATACGTAGTCTGATAGTTGACATAACAAACACTCGATAACAATGATGTTCCATACTCCAATTTGAAGTGTAAATTCTTTTATGTTTCCAGATATGGAATTCTACAGCACATCACATTTTGGTAAAAATGGTGTAGAGATAAATTTCTAAGGCTGATAAGAGGGGAGAGCCTTTACTATAAATGGGAGTTCTATGTGTCACACCAAACTGATATAGGACTCTCATCCTGTGTCAACTCAACCCCTTCAGGTTGAAAAGAGCAGTCCATCCACACCAGGAGGTGTTAAAATCATGCTCTGAGACCCTGTATGTACTATGAAGAGGAGAACCCACTCTTAAAAGCCAGGCTGATAAGAGGGGAGAGCCTCCACTCTAAATAGGAGTTCAGATTGATGTATCAATCAGGTGGATTGGTTGGCAGAGTTAAAAATTAAGGAGAAGGGTGCTGAGAAGTCCAAGTACCAAGAGAATAAATGATATGTCAAAACCTGACAATTTGATGTATCAAATTATTAATCAGGTGGGTTGGTAGGATCCAGTTTACAAGATCACCTAGACCGTACAATGCTTAACCTAATTAATAACAAAAGTCCTAGTTAAACTGCCCAGAACTAATTGTATGGCATGTTAGAATTAAATTTCCAAGTCAGCTTGGTATAAAAAGCCCTAAACAGCACATAATACAAGCCACTAAATACAATTTTGCCATCTCTGCTTTGAAATATTTTTTACCATTAGTCACTGTAAACAGAGAGAGAGATCATGAGAAAGGGGGAAAGAATTCTGTGAAAAAGGGATGCACTAACAAAAATTGTTAGGCTCCTAATAATTGAATTTATATATTCAGATAAGGCTGAGTGTAAGTATATTACAAGTGTTGTACATGCAAGTCCAGAACATACACTAATCCTAGCCTGAATAGATAAGCCCATACACTAATACATAATCTAACAGTACCATTTGGAGTAAGTAGGATAACCACTCACCAAAATAAGTATTGACAGTGTTGATATCAATATCAAAATATGAAACACAGTAGACAGTTCTAAACTTATAGTCATCTAAATTTCAGGAAACAAATATTTTTAAAGAATAAATATATATATTACCTCATATTCCCCTATGTCCAGCTCATCAAGCAATTCAGTTAAAATTCTAACAACTTCGAAGTCTGGACCCATTTTTTCAGATGGACCAGCAATATCAAAATCACATTGATAAAATTCACGGTATCTTCCCTTAGATGGGTTGTCTCTTCTGTAAACCTTAGCTATTTGGTACCTTTTGAAAGATGCCAGACCATTCATAGCCACAAACCTAGCAAATGGAACTGTCAAGTCATAACGCAAAGAACAGAGCTCCCCACCCTGTAAAACAAGTTGATTACAAGTTAGCATGAAATAAAACTCAACTCTATCTTCAATTTTGGGGGGAAAAAAAGAAAAAAACACAATCTAGCAGAGAACCCTAATGGCATTCTTTAAAAAGAAAAGTATGGATTCAGGATGATGATATATAAATAGCAGCAGGAAAAATTCTAGCTGTAAGGATATATCTGCTAGACAATAAAATGAAGCAGTCTTCACTAAATAAAATTTTTTATTTCCATTGTAAATTTCGGTTGAAGTTAACAACCTACCCTTCAAATCCATAAATCAACATTTTTATTGCTTTAGAGACTTAATTATAGTTTGCCATATATAGTCTACCCCCCTGCTTTGCTTTGTATAGTTCACTGTATTGAACCGAAATTATTCTCCTGTAAGTTTTCATTCTCAGAAAATATTCTTACCCAGAGAAAAGAAGAGTTTTGTAACAAAGTCAACTCTAGTCAAGAAATGAAGTAATGAACAAGCAATAAATATATGTACCTGGTCAGCAAGATCATAAATCAACTTTGAATCTTCCCCATACTTTCCCATGAGAGTTTCTCGCAATTCAAAAACAGGAGTATCCAAGGCTGTGGCACCATGTCTCTCAAAAACTTCTTCTATTATTGAAAACGCTTTCTTTCTAATTGTCATTTGTTCTTTTGCAAAATCACGAGTCCCCTGGTATGTTATATTGAGATGCTCAAGGTAAGACTATCAACAAACACAAACCATCCAGGAACAGAAGTAAAGATAAAACAATGCCATTATCTATAGTGTCAATGGCATTAAATGCCATAAAAATAAATGGAAATAAATGAGTATTAGTTCAGCAATAAAAGCTGTATGAATTGGATTATATAGGATTAAAAGTAACACCTTGTGCAACATGCCTTATGGTATGATTCAAATTAAAACTATCCCTCTCATGTCTCTACCTATACCAAATCATAACACCACAATGACCACTATCAAATTACAAATACACCAGTCTCTACATGTTTCCTTTTGATTTTTTCTAATTATACACCCACGTCCAATTCCTGGCCAACCCAGAGCATATTACTGTCATACAAAATTTTCTAATTGATTGTTTTATTACTAGAATGCCCACTACCTAATAAAAGAATATTGTGCATGTTTCTCAATTATTCTCTGCCTCTTCAGACACAAGTTAACTATAGAATAACAAAATGTCAACAACCAATCAGCTACTAAAGTACATAGCTTATAATCAATCTAGTATTTCATCGGCCAAGACTGAGGATTTGACTTGACTATTCTACAATTGATCAAACAACCAGCTCTTTTGATGAGTGGTGATTTTAATCCTCATACCAGTGCTCAAATGCACTTGATAGATATATTAACCAATAAAATGTTCAAACACAGTTTCTCTTTGTCTACAAAGAAATGGAAAAGCTAAGCAGACTACAACATGCCTAACTGCCCAAGTAACACAAAGTTAATCGTGTCCATATGTTAAGAGAATTACCTTAGGAATCTTAGGCAGTCTCCTGCTTTCATTGCTGTCTACAATATCCTTTACTTTCAATAAAAATCCATTAAATTCAGGATCCTTCAAATCCAAAAATGAAAGAAAATCCCCCACCCATATCTCCAATAACCCTGAATTCTCAACAGCATTCTCTCTTTCACACTGCAACCTGTCCTTAATCAATGGTAAAATTAAACTAGTTCCTTTCCCCAAAACAACCTTCTTCTTCGTCTTGTTCTTTTCTACTTTGTAATTCTCTCCATTTACCTGAACACCTTGGATCTTATCATTCAGCTCAACAGCCTCAAGTACGGCAAATGCTGTTACAGCCTCCCATGCCACAATTTTCCACACAAGTCCACACAAGTCCCAACAGCATATTCATTTCATGTGCAAACTTGTCGTAGTCCTTTCTGAAAACCAAGTTTAAAGCTGTATTAAAACCACCACTTAAACTAGCATCACTGGGGCAATTCCTTCCAAAGATTTCCCCAAGACTTGATTTTAGATCATTGCTACTTATGGACTCTAAATTATTTTGCGCACGGGAAAAACTACACTCACCCAGTTCCCGAAGTGCTGCTGCCAATGACAATAGCACTATGCATACAGCTTGCTCTGTGCCATCACTGCCAGACTGATTTTCCGCTAACCTAAGGCCTGAATTTAACTCGACTCGCATCTTAGAATGCACCGATTTCGCCTGCTCTCTCGTAGCCCCGTGAACTTTGGGAATTTTTGTAACAGACCCAATCTCAGCCTTTCCCACCAACTTGGACCCATTAAGTAGAACCCTCATATCGCTGGCGACTCCAACTTCCTCCTTGGAGGTGTTCCCGTCACCGGAATCCATCAAATTGAAGGCCGTTACATCGGCGTTCAACGCCTCGCACGACAATGCAGCAGCAACATCCGCAAAAGCAGACAACACCGCTGACTGGTGGTCCAAAATTGCAGAGATCCCAAGCAATGCCGAAGAAGAATTCTTCAGCACAACCAGCTCATCTTCAGTCACGTCGAATTCTTCAAACTGGAAACTCTGCCACTTCGAATTCAACGCTTCGGCAATGAGTTCGGGAAGAAGCGTGCGAATGCCGGGGGAATTGCAGAGGAGGAGCTTGTTGAGAAGCAGAAGAAGGAAAGCCCTGGCTTCCTCTACGGAATGAAAGTCAGGGACGATGATCCTGTGCTTGATCGACGCCACGGGACGATGATTGGACGACGATGAGGAAAGCCTCTCCAGCGCCGATGAATCGATCCGCACCTGAGCGCGGCCAGTGGCTACGGCGGAGACGGAGGAGGAAGAGAGAGTTGAAGCCTTGGCCGCAAGTGTTACGGCAGATACCTCAGCCATGGCCGGAGCTCTGTGTTGTGTGACGGTGAGAACTGAGAAATGAGTGAGGGTTTAACTTTGCTTCAGGGTTCCGCTGCGCTTTTCTAATGTTGTGTTTGGGGTAACTGTAAAGGAATGGAATATCATTCCAGTATCATGAAAATAAAACGAAAGCATTATGGTTAGCTAGAAGGAGTGGAATATCATCCTGGAATTAGAACATTTTTCTGTTTATTAATAATACAAATTGAAATATTTTTATTCTAAGTTCTTTTTTTTTTGGCAAAATTCTATTATGAATTCTATTCTATAAGATTTTATATTTTTTTATTATACTATTATTCAATTTAAAAAATGATAATTTTTTCTCTTTTATTATTTGGCAAATCCCAATATAATAACTCATTCTAATTTAAATTTTACCCTTATGAAAAGTTCAATCATATTTTTAAGATTTAATCTTTGTGTGAATATTTATTAATAAATATTTGTTAGTTTATGGTGATGTAATTTTTAATATTTTATATACTTTAACTTTAAAGATTTTTATGGTGTAATTTTCATTTGAGTATTTTATATAATTCCTTTTAAGTAATTGTATATTTTATTATTTTATACACTTCCATTGAGACGTAGCCTTCTCCTTACATAAAAACGCATACATGTTAAATCTTCATATGAAGTGTGAGATCATAACAATTAACAAATGTAATATAAAGAAAAATATGAATACATAATATTATTAGAATGTGATTATTATTGTTCTTTTGAAATTGATGAAACAATGTTATCAAGTTCAAAAGTTAATCTTGAATATTGCTTCAAAAAGATGAATATATATATATATATATATATATATATAAGATATGAAAGAAAAAAATTATTCTTTTTTATTTTTTTACTAAGGATAATTACATCATTTGTATTAATTTGAACACCATTTTATATTATGTCCCATACACTAAATTATAAAACCATCTTTCATTTTATATTATATTTTATCGTATCAAACTGTAAAATTAAAATAAAATTTTTATTCTAATTTATTAATTTTTATTCTTATTCCATAAAATTACATTCTTTGCATCAAATTATAGAATCATAATAAGACTCCTATCTCAATTTACTAATTCTCATTCATATTCATATTATCGTTCTATGGAATTACATTATTTACCCCAAACAGAACATAAGTTCCTAAAGTTTCTTATTCCTAATTTTCAATTTCTATTTCTATCGTTTTATAGTTTTCTTTCCTGACAGACATCCTGTTGGTTTAAAAAAAAAAAAAAACTAAAGTGTCAATTTTTTTTACAGTAAGAGTATTTTTAGATTAATTAAAATTAAAGTTTTTAAGACAAATTTAAAGACACATAATTTATATATATACATATATAGGAGAAATATTAAGTGAGAAAAATAGTTTATTATGAGAGTGACAAATTTTAATCATTAGAATAATTAAGATTAAAATATAAAGTTACGTAATTTTTTTAAATGATTATGTGATTTTTAAATAAAATTTAATTATAACTATCAATGTATAATTTAATGGTTAGAATTTACTCTTATTCTAATTTATTAATTCTCATTCTTATTTCTATTCTTATTCCATGAAATTACATTCTTTGCACCAAATTATAGAATTAGAATAAGATTCCTATATCAATTTACTAATTCTCATTCATATTCATATTCTCATTCTATGAAATTATATTATTTACCGCAAACAGAACATTAAGTTCCTAAAGGTTCTTATTCCTAATTTTCTATTTCTATTTCTATCATTTTATAGTTTTCTTTCCCGACATCCTGTTGGTTTTTTTAAAAAAAAAAAACTAAATTGTCAATTTTTTTTTTGCAGTAAGAGTATTTTTAGATTAATTAAAATTAAATTTTTTAAGACAAATTTAAAGACACATAATTTATATATATACATATATAGGAGAAATATTAAGTGAGAAATAATTCATTATGAGAGTAAATAGTAAATTTTGATCATTAGAATGATTAAAATTAAAATATAAAATTAAGTAATTCTTTTAAATGATCATGTAATTTTTAAATAAAATTTAATTATAACTATTTATGTATAATTTAATGATTAAAATTTATTTTTTTTAATTTTTATGATATATATATATATATAAATTAAATCAATTAAATCTGTTTAATCATATAATATTATATTAATAATTATACATGTCAAATTTAAAATAACTTAAACATTCATAAAAATATAATTTAATAATTAATATTTATTTATATTTTAAAAAATATATTATACATTAAAATAATATAATATAATTAAATATAAACTAATTTATAAATTATATAAAAATTTATAAACTTAATTTATTTTATAAAAACTTTCAATCTAAAATTAATAAAATTCAACTTATAACTAATATAAGTACATTTTTACCATTATTATATATATATATATATATATATATATATATATATATAAAATGAAAAAATAAATATACCTATTATAGTTATAATTTACATTAGATTAGAACTTAGAAAACAAAGTATAAAGTTAAAAATTTTAACATGGATGATTAATAAAATCAATATTTTTAACCTAGTCAAATATAAGTTTTTACTAGTCATGTAAACTGCTACACATGTTATCATTTCGGTCACGGGAGTCTAAAATTTTAAGAAAATAAGAACATCCCCTAAAATAAGTTTACCTTTGTGATGCACTACTAAACCACATAAGCTTAAATTCTTCAAAAATTTTACAA
This sequence comes from Castanospermum australe, assembly GCA_019955255.1. Lineage (NCBI taxonomy): Eukaryota > Viridiplantae > Streptophyta > Magnoliopsida > Fabales > Fabaceae > Castanospermum > Castanospermum australe. The sequence continues at coordinate 605,482 of NSJW01000837.1, read as the reverse complement.
AAATTATATTAAAATTTTACTTTTACAACACTTTACATTTTCATTTCTTCTATGATTACTCATCCAACTCTAATTACTAATTTAAGATGTGATTAACATGCTACTATGACACTCGAGTTAGGAACCCCTGAAAAATTGGTTAATTTTGAGCCAAACTACTCGTTTAACTCTTCCGTCCCGGCCGATTAATATGACAAATTTGAACACCCAACACAGGGTCCATGGACTTGGATCCGAGTTCAATGGCAAGTGAAATTTAAGAGAAATGAGAGCACGAGGGTCACGAATTTGGAAATTATAAAATTCACCTTTTGTGTTCATCTATCTATTCCTGCTCCAAATCCCAGAAATGGAAGACATTCAAATTTCCGGGCAGGGTACGTGGTCGTCAACCAATACCCCTCCATACACGAATCCATCAGTAGCGCAAAAGAGTTGAATTAGGTGAACAAAATATAACAACAAACTTCAACAATCCAGAGTACACTGTTCATACTACCATGATAAACCAAGCGTCAAAACAATGATACGCTAATTGAGCAATAAAATGAGTAACAAACAAAAATCTGATTGGGGGTTTTCTGCATAATCATTGCATACTACAAATGTAGCCTCCAGAGAACAGTTTCACTTGAGAGGAATAAACCTGGATGAGTGAGTAGCACCAATACCAGGTCTACCATGCTTGACAGGCTTGTACGAAATTGAGAACTCTGCCAGGTAATGGCCAATCATCTCAGGTTTGATTTCAACCTGGTTGAAAGTCTTGCCATTGTATACTCCAATAATGCTCCCGATCATCTCGGGTACAATAATCATATTGCGTAGGTGGGTGCGGACTGGTTCTGGTTTCTCACCTGGTGCAGCTTCCCTTTTCTATAATCCAATAGAAAGGTTTATTAGCCGCGTGAAAAAATTCTTAAATAATATCTTACAAGATGCAGATAATGATATTCCATTTCAAACTTCATCAGAATATACTTGCCATCAAGTAAGCAAAGAAATATGCAAATATTAACAGATACAACAACAGTACAAATTAGTTTCCCAGAATGCAAGTAGCATTTGAATTAAACAAATTTTTAACAGGCAATTTAATGGTATACAGCCCTCCACATATGAAAAAAGTTACTGATCTCAATAATGAGAATTCTTGTTGATCTGAGCTTTCAATACAGCACAGTTATTCTCATTATTCAAGGCAAGTAAAATCGTTTAAATTCTCATTAAATTCTTGTGTAGAGCAGTATACAAGTGGAAAACAAAAATAAAATACCACAGCTACACAACTAGATTTTAAAATATTTAATCAAGATAGTAAGTTAATTCAGCCATCATAAGACACAAATCCCCCGGGACCATATTAACCATAGAAGTCCAAAGATAGAATAAGTGAAAAAGTGAAAAACCTAAAGCCGAGACCAATATGAACCTCATACAACTCATAATCCAACTCGCATGCTTCCTCTTCCACAAAACTATCCTCACCCCTCCCCCAACTAATAACTTAGACTTTGGCCTATTTTTATACCAGCATATTTTCATACAACTGCACAGAAATTCAGGATATGAGCTCACTATAACTGAAGGGAATTCCTTTGTAACTTTGAAAAGTATGAATTTCTCAATAAAGCACCAAATATTCCTATTGATACGAAAATCTTTGTAACTTCATACGTTATTCAATATATGACCCAAGGGTAAAGCATGGAAAAAAATACCAAAAATCATCAGACTTCGAGACACAAATGAATATTCCATGAATTAACATGTCCAATTCGATTTTTTTCCCCCAAAAGAAAAGCTGAAATCATCATAGTTTAGAACAATTACCGCCTTACGCAGCTTCTTAATCAAGGCCATTGGCTTTCTCGTCAGACCCCTCTGAAACCTGTTACAACACAATTATCCCGCATAAACAAAGGAAACCCAATTCACACATTCCCAAAACCAGAACAAATCACAAAGACCCAGATGGCCACAAGAGGTTTTCCCGATTACCTTCTGCGAGCTCGGGCATGGAAGAGCTTGACAAGCTCATCGGTGGACATGTCGAGAAGGGCGTCCAAATCAACACCCCTGAAGCTGAACTTCTTGAACGTTCTCTTCTTCGGCTGCCCTGGGGCAACATCAGCCTCGACGTCTGCCTGCAATGGAAACTCACAGAATCAGAATCGAAGAGAAGCTATCGCCACAGCCACGGCCATAGCCATAACTAGCAAGAGACAGGTTTGAATGGGGCTCACCATGGTTGGAGAATGGAATCGGGGAGGAAACCCTTTCTCAGAGGAGGATGTACAATCTGTTGCTGCCGCTAGGGTTTTGGAGAAGAATCAAAATTTACCCACGGCAATATATAGGGTCTGATACTGTAACCCTGGAGACTATGAGAAATGCTGCAATTACATTCCAGGGCTTCTGAGTTTGTGAAATTAACATTTGGGCCTCCAAATTTTCAAATATTACGTAAGTGGATAACCGAGTAAACCTTTAATTTAATTCTATCGATATTACTTTCATTTTTAAAAAAAATATTGACATTAAATTAATTTTTAAATAATGACATCAAAATTATTTTTTTATATACGAATAGAGATTAAATTAATATAATTTTTATGAGTAAAGGACTAAATTAATATTATTTTTATATAACTGAGAGATTAAATTGATAATATTTTTTAATAATTAAGAGATTAAATTGATGTCAATTTTTTTATAGGACCAAGATAATATTAACTTCTATGATTTAATGATTAGATGTCGACATTATTTAAAAAATTAATATAATATTAATATAATTTTTAAAAGATTAAATTAAAAGTTTAGCGTGAACAATTCATATAATTTGTTTTTATAAATACAATTTACTATTATCCACTCCTATGTACACATCAATTATATTTTTCTTTAGGAGGAGGAAGAGAGGCTAGTCTATTTTAATGTTAGAATATGTTCTAAATTTTAATGAGAATTATAATGATATTTATAATTTGCTTATTAATTAAGAATTCTAATAAAATTCAAATTTTGAGAATTTATTTCAAACTTTGAGAGTTTATTTCTTAACTTATGAATGTAAGTTATGTGACCATATAATTGTTAAGTTTAATGTTTGTTTTGCATTGGTGAAAATCACGGAATTATTATTTTAATATTTGTATTTTATTGATTTAAACCATGGAATCAATAATGATTTTTTTGGGTGAAGGAATCAATAATATTTTAGATGTCATATTTGGTAATTCTTTGAATGCTATAATTTTTTAAACATGGACAAAATAAAAGAATTTTATCCGGATGTGAGCTACGTCCCAAAATAATTATAGGAGTACTCTTAATTTATATTAAAATAAAAAAGTATAATACAATATAATAAAAAAGTTTTGAACGAGTTAAAATCATATTTAGAACTCGGTTAAACTCGTGTAACACAAACATAATCAGCAAAATCATAGCCCAAAAAAAAAAAACACAAACATAATAGCATGACCAATTTTAGGGTCTATTTTCAAAGGAAGATCTCCCATATTTGACTATCCAGTCCCCTTAACTACATAGTTAGACGGAAATGGTGATTACTACGAAAGCATTTCTTAAGAATCACTTCCGAAGGCACTCCGTTGTTATATAAAAGTTCTTTATTTTTTAATTCTTTATCGATAATTTTAATAAAAAAAATTTAATTACACATAATAAATAATATATACAATTTTCCTGGCTTAAATTCTACAGTGATGTACACATAATTATTTCATCAACCCAAATGAACCTCCAATTATTCACACCACACTATATTTTTCATCCAACTATTTTATTGTAAAGGAGAATTATTTAAAGACAACTTAAAAAAAAAATACGATTGGCCCCAAACTATTCAATATTTCATTTGAGGAATTCAACCCTTTCAGAATTATTTTTTTTTCTTCACAAAGGTATACTATCTGAGTTTCAAACTTACTATTGCACCCCAAAGAAAAAAAAATATTGAAACTGATAAGTGATAACTTAATAATTATTAGGTAGAAGAGAGCTATTCATATGACGTTCATAAGCTTTGGATTAATATAAAAAAAAAAAAAATTGTTCCATGAGCATTCCAGAAAATTTGTCAATTGTGCATGTAGTTAGCAAATGCAGAGGACAATTATTTGGCAGTCACAAATCAATCCCCGTGGATAGTATAACGTTCCCATTTCTTTGTAGGGTCATATATCTGCAATATAAGATAAAAAAAAAATGGTAATCAGAATCAGAAGGCATGTAAGAAGCTGCGACACATCATATGCAATCTAGTCTGAGCAGACACTTAAAATAATTATCCCAATTAGGAGGATCCTATCACGGATATCTATCAAACATCTGTCCTTAATGCTCAGCCAAGAGGCAGAAGAAGAGGAAGAAAGACCAGCACATGCACATCCACGCAGAAGAGAGAGAGAGAGAGAGAGAGAGAGTACCTCCCATCTTGAAGCAGGAAATATATGCTTGTTCTTTTCGTACCAGTGCCTTTCTACAACCTTCCCAGCATGAGACTAAGAAAGTAACAGCCAGAGTAAGATAATTGAGCCAGAACCCAGAAGATAAGTTTACTAGAACAACCAAAGACAAATATGGTTGTCTTGTTTTCACTATCTTGTAAACTTAAATTTCAAAACAGTAGCAGTAATGATTAGGCAGAAAATGTACCTCATCCTTCTCTATAGTTGCATCAGCAATTGTTCGGACATCCTCATGCACATCAAAATGGAAAAGCTGTATATATATATATATATATATATATATAAACAGTAAGTAAGACTGCAAATCATTACAGGATATTTAGGAAACACTTTCAAGTTTATGATGGCATGCAGATGATATTTAAGGCTGAGATACTTAAGATGAAATGTAAATTTGAAGCAGAAACCATGTAACCACCATCAGCAGTATCAAACCATGATAGATTAATAAGCAAAAGCAAACAGCAGTTATCACAAGAAAGAACCAACTTAAATTCTCACATTTTCTCTGTCATTTATATGACAATAATTACTCTTTGAATCAACTTAGACCTATTAAGAAAACAGTACCAAAAACAATCTCCACAGAGGAAGGACCAGTCATAAGACCAACTCAAAGTTCCCATCTAAACCATGAAAGGTCAGTTCATTATAGATGATCTGCAATGAAGAATTATCATTTAATGTTGCTTTTTTATGAGGAAAAAAAAAAGGAAAGAAATACTTAAACCTAGTATACTTAATTAGTCTCATCAGTAAGGGTTAATAAGGCAGCACCAAGAACCATGCAATTTAAAACTGGAACTTTGTTCTCTTGAACATAGCTTGTAATTTGAACAAGTCAGACCACTAAGGCCAAAAGCAGCATAACCACCCCCCCCCCTGCCCCAACCCCAAGAAAACAAAAGAATGAAAACAACCAAGTTGCTTTATTAGTTGGGTAAGCACTTGTACAAATCTCTGCTCTGCAATGTACCTTCCTC